>OY294068.1:74968619-75203802 GCA_958510875.1 Endomychus coccineus
CATTGGATGGTATAGGGGCTCTAGATGAGAAAGTGGTATGAAGTGTACCCTAATCTGCAAAGCTGTTTTTCAGTATATTTCTGCCATACATGTGTTAAGTAGGCAAGCAGGTCTCCTAATGATATCTGCTGACGAAAGCCATATTGTCAGTCATTAACGATTTTGGAGCTCTCTAAGTATTGGATGAGCTCGATGTTGATTGCTTTCTCCATCACTTTAGAGAGCACAGGTAATAGTGCAATGGGTCTATAATTACAAGGAAGGGTCTTCTTTCCTTTTCTGGAATTGATTGGTCTCTAGCTGTCTTCCAGCTGGAAGGGAGACACCAAGTTTGTATGGAAGGGTATACAACCTGCAAATAACTGGTGTTTATTCATGCACATATTCCTTGAGAACGACAGGTGGAATTCCTTCTGGCCCCATAGACTTTTAGGTATTGAGATCAAGCAGAATGCGCCTAATTGTACAATGAGGAAAGAGAATTTCAGGCATATGACAATCGATGGCAGCAATATTAGGAGAGTCCTTCCCTTGTGGATCCAAGTGGTATTTGCTTCAGCCATCATAACAGTGTTACAAATACAATATGGTAAGTAACTCGCATGATCATCTAGTAGTATCAGCTTCCTCATATCACTTCTCTCAGCTATGTTCCGTAATGTGGAAGATGCTTGTATAGTACAGCTCTCACTGTATAAAAATATGTAGGGCTTTCTGGTGCAGTCAACAATATCTTGTAGTGGAGGTGAATTGACAGACGAATACGGTTTGAAAGGAAAAATCAATCAAAATAGCTCTAACCATCGTAACACATTTGATGACAAGACATTTCTCTTGATGTAACCGAAGGAACTTTTATTGCCCCTCCATTGCAATGCTGGCCATATGTCAGTAATATTCAACCAGCGGAAGGAATGAAGTGCTAACAATCCTACTTAATTAAGACGGAGTGAACGAAGTCTTCTCTTGGAGGGATTATATGGCACAAGGTATGTTTTCGTGTAGGTAAATGCAATTCACTTGAAATTTTGACAGAAGCTAGATATGGTGCTCGGAGTAGTTACTTCAAAGTAGTACCTTGAGCCTTTTTCCACGTTTTGAGCAGAGCTAACTACCTGCCCGATTGTAGAAAGAAATATAATAAGACACGTCGTTCGCTGCCGGTCGCATCAGCTGGTGCCGCGCCTGACAAACGGCTAGCGCGTTCCATTGAAGGCACCCAACAAAGGGGACTCTTTACTCATTTAATCAAGACGAAGTGAGCTTAGCGAACAGTAAAATGAACATATAAAATAAATTTAAGTTTGCTTTTCACTAATTAATTGAGGTGAACAAATAAAATGAATCAAATAGTTCGATTTTCACTAATATAATTAAGACGGAGTGAGCATAGCGAAAGGAGTTTTTCCTATTTCGGCTTACTCACCCGCTTCGTATTTGGGCATATACAGAGTGTACTGACCTCCTAGTATCAAGTTTATTAATTTGATATTATATTATTTTCTAAATGTGACAAGGGATCATCATTGAATTTTTAAACTTAGTTTGACTACAAACTGCCAAAATCAATACATCGTCATCAAATCCATAAAATGTTTAGAGTTCTATGTTAAATATCACCATAACAATATATACACAGAATAACAGCAGCATAAAGCGACAGGACCAGCAGTATTTATTCATCATTGATTACATAACTAATATTAAGACACATTAACTCCTAAGACCTATTTCCCCATGTCATGGCATGTAACAAAATGTTTAAAATATAATTTAAGAATTTAGTACAGTATCTAGCGATTACAATTTATTTCTCGATAATTTTATAGCAATTGTGTAAACTAACGATACTTTAAAAATAAATATTTGATCTTTAGAGAATGGTTCCAAAAAAGTCAAATACTACGACTGCTACTACTATGAACGCCTACTCTATGAGTGAAGTGAACTAAAGAAGGAACTATCGTATTTTATTTCCATCATCACCATATGATTTGATGATAAACCAAAGACCGAATGTTATGTTTTGTCTTTGACCTTCATCTATCTTGGAAATAGCCACGGTGTAAGAAGAAAGGTGTGTCGACTCTATGGTAATCTGTCGCACCGAGCGAATCGTACGTCATTAGTTTCGTGATTCTCCACAGGCGCTGCGATCGCACAATAGAGGGTAAAATGGCGGCCATTGCCCGTTCTATGTTTACAGGCCTTTAAATCGTCGGATAAACGGAATAATGGGGCGAAAGTGTTTTGTCGCGAATTGTTCGAGTGACAGTTACACCAGTGAGCATATTTCCATCTTCAAAGCTCCATCGAATCAACAAGAGCTTGAAAATGGATCGAACATGCCCCCGCAAAAAAACGAAAGTTGTGTGCCAGTGATTACGTTTGCGAATTACACTTTGCAACAAACTACATCACACAGACGGTAAGTAATAAACACAACTAACAATGTAAGATGACTAACATCGTGTTAACATTTTTGTTAACACACAAATCTGAGACAATACACACAAATCCTCAACAATATTTGTAGGGGCCTAATGGTCGAAAAGGACTCGTGAAAGGTGCTGTGCCTTTTGTTTCGGCTGAAACAATTCAGGTGGCTTTGGCTGGACCCACACTCGTTCAGAATGCAGAAGGTTCAAACGGTATTTCGACTGGACGTGACGAACAAATACTCATTCAGAACACATAAGTTTCAAACGGTAATACAACTATTGCTGTTATGTCTCGAACATTATTATGACATGCATTCTCAATTTAGGAACGAGTAAATAATTAACTATTTAATGTGTACCTGTATTTACAAATAAAAATGCCTGAAAATGTTGAACATTCTAAAAAAATACAAATAATAATAAACACACTCTTTTAGACGTATGGTTAACTTGGCTGATATTTTTGTTGTACTATTTACATGTAAATAATAATAACGTAATTTGTTTAAACTACTGCCGTATTGTGATTTTACGTCGCTTTTAATTGAAAGTGTTAATTCAAACCAACGTCAAATTTGCCACTTTATTTGCGACAAGCTGATCGCCGCCATTTTACCCTCTAACGATAACAGCGCCCCGCGCGGCGCCCGGCAGCACTAATTACACAAGAAGTCCCTATATTCGTGAGTTGACACACCTTTCTTCTTACACCGTGGAAATAGCTTACTTTTGTTTTAGAAGCACGCACATCATTTAATTTATAACAGAGAAAACTGGCGGTTTCAGATTTTTTTACCGAAAATCCTGTATTACTGTCAGATATAGAATTTGCTATGAATTTAGAAGTAGTCATATTGGAACTAACTCTACTTTGAATTATAGAATGTTATGATAAATAGCTGATAGTCGATTACACCCATTCGGAAATAATTATTGAGATTGTGTTAGGAATGAAATTTGGAAAATTTATTTTGTAAACTTAAGGTTTGGTGAAATTTATTGTATTTCATAGCTTTCCCCTCCAATGTGTCCTGTCCACACATATTTTTAGGAGACAAGTACAACATAATTATATTAATTTGGACATTTGTATGTGAAGAGAATGTCTAAACCGCTTTCTTATGCCGTTCCGTTTTGGTGTTTGTGTAAATCACACGTATATTCGGAAAAAACATCCATCTTGGAGAAGTGACGTGACATACCTAACTATGGAGAAGTTTAAAAATAGTTTTTGTAATTTGCCTCCATTTTGATTTTCTAATAGACCCATTAACGAACGCAACGTCATCACTTGCCGTGTCTTAATATCCAAAAAAAGCACGGAACTTTTTACATTTTTAGGATGGCGAGCTTGATGCGGAATTATCTTGTCATCATTATGTCAGTTTAAATGACAGTGTCGAGCATCAACAACTCAAGAAGAGAAAGTCATCGACGTGTCCAGTGGAAGAATTGATTTCAGCTAATACACAATATGGTTTAGATATTTGTACTAATAGTCGTTTTCTAGTGTTATTGCTCTTTCCAGTAGAGACGAAACTAAAATTACGGAAACAAAAGCGATCACAGAACCACTGAATCAAATTTTGACTTTCAAAATTAAGATGTTACCAACCACCATAAAAATCCCTAAATGGACTAAATCAAACATTTTTGTTTAAAAACGGCATAAAAAGGGCAAATTACAAAAAATAGTATAAACAACTCGTTTCCTAAGACCTTGAAGCACTCATTCTTTAAAAGAACTCGTGGCTTCGCCACTCGTTTTTTAAACTTGAATTCGTGCTTTAAGACGAGTCTTAGGAAACTCGTTCTTTAATATACTATTTTGTAATTTGCCTCCATTTTGATTTTCTAATTGACCCATTAACGAACGCAACGTCATCACTCGCCGTGTCTTAATATCCAAAAAAGCACGGAACTTTTTACGAAAATGTTTAGGTTGGCGAGCTTGATGCGGAATTATCTTGTCATCATTATGTCAGTTTAAATGACAGTGTCGAGCGTCAACAACTCAAGAAAGCGATCACAGAACCACTAAATCAAATTTTCACTTTCAAAATTAAGATGTTACCAACCACCATAAAAATCCCTAAATGGACTAAATTGAAAATTTTTGTTTAAAAACAGCATAAAAAGAGCAAATTACAAAAAATAGTATAAACAACTCGTTTCCTAAGACCTTGAAGCACTCATTCTTTAAAAAAACTCGTGGCTTCGCCACTCGTTTTTTAAACTTGAATTCGTGCTTTAAGACGAGTCTTAGGAAACTCGTTCTTTAATATACTATTTCATATCTCTCCCCTTCAATGTGTCCAGTCGACACATGTGTTTAAGAGATAAGTACATAAATATATAAATTTTTGGATTTGTATCTGAAGAGAATGTCTGAACCATTTTCTTATACCGTTCCGTTTTGGTGTATCATGTAAATTACACGTAAATTTGGAAAGAACCAACATTTTTTATTACTTCATTTGTCTTATTTCGATTTACTTATACTGATTAAAGTGCTTCAGGAATTCATTTTAAATCCATCAATTGAAAATTAAGATTCTTAATCAGCAACCTCAAAAGCATAAACAATAAATCATTTTTCTTAACATTGAAATCTTTCAATTTCGAGGTGGTCTTGACCTCTTAAGATGTAGTAAATGTAAGAGATGTAGGTACATAAAAAAACAATAATAAACATTCAATCTATAGATACTGTACTGCTGCATTTGACAGGTAAAATCATTCTGCAAGGAAAATCAATAGAAAACATCATAAGATTCCACCACCACATATATTGTGCATTTATTACCTGTCATGGATAGAGGCCTTCGACGTGCACCATTCAGAAGATCACTGTTGCGGGGTAGCGTGCAATACTTGCTAGCAGTATCGTTAATATCTAACAAATACACAAATCAGCACACGCATGCTCAAATAAGGCCCTCAATTATAAGATATGATATGAATCATACAAAATTTCTCATTGGAAAGTGCATAATTCTGAATGTTTATACTCTGAATTATTATCTAGTATCAACTATTCCTATAAAAATGCCACATTTCTATGAAATTTGAATAGTGAGAAGTAAAACGTGTTCAATCGAATAATTTCACTTGACACATTAAAACTGAATATAATGCTCCGAGTATAGATCATGTGATTCAAGATGTAGCGGTCAAAAACAGAAGACCAGAATGAATAATTGAACAAAAAATCTATTTGTACAGCTTGGTCAAACCAGCTGTGTCTCTGGGTATTAGATGCGCACCAAACAAGACACCGGAGCTCATTCGCGTCACTTACAGTAAGAATGAGCAATGGTAAGTGCAATCGGCAGAGATTGTAATTTCCGATATACGCCGGTAGTGAATCTTTGTCACTCATCAACCGTCACATTTTATCTTGTGTGCATCCCAGAAACTTAGCTAGTTTGACCAAGCTATAATTGTGAACCTTGCCATTTTCTGTTGTTTTTTTCAAATTACTCATAACCCTGTCGAAACGTTTTATATAATTACTCGTTTATATGATAAGGTTGCAAAACTAATGTTTCAACTCACTCTCATACTTCCATCTTGAATCACATGATAACAAAACAACAACAAAAACTGAATACAGTTTTTTTTTGTTATTATATAAAATAGTTCCTATGCCATTCTCGAAAAATGCAGTAACTGTATATTTTTGAAATTTTTTTACCATACATTTCGACTTTCCTATGATATAATTTAAGGTTCAAGTATACAAACGTGTAGCAAAAGCATGTAAGATATCAACTGAAAGGTTTGGAAATATTAATCCCTATGAAGTAAATGTTTCCAACAGAAGATAGATTCTTATACTTGAGTCATAAAATTCTAGTATTGCTTTAATTCAGCTACGACAAACTGAAGATGATTACAGTATATTTCAAAGTATTTTAATTAAATTGATCTGTTCGTTACTTGGTTACATATTTACTACTTTCCATAGTTTCGAAGTTTACTACGTGTAAATTCATAATTATTCACTGATTTAGGTATAAAAAAACACTGAGAACATTTTTGATTTTCAACTCATTGTAAACCTATATTCTTATAATGTTGGTAAAACGTTTTAGTCAAAAGTATAAATTGTGTTTTTAAACTGTGTTAGTGTAATATAAGTGCTATTAACCGTTAGATGCAATTCCGACCTTTAATAATTCATTTTCAAAACATATGTTATGTTCGAATCTGTAATTCAATAAACGTAGTGATTTAATAGAGCAGTTCTTTCTTTATTCAAGTACTCTAATGTTTATATTACCCACGTTGGAGCCAACAGGCTTGATAACGGGACCAAGCTTGCTAGAGCCTGGGCGTCCCAGCATCACATTTAATGCATTGGCCCAAGCCTGGACTGAGATTGAAACATAAGTCTGCCTTCGCGGACCAGTCTGCGCCCAAGGCCCAGCCAGACCTTACACATTGACTGTTGACTCTCAATTCTGTAGCCAAGCCTCAGTCTGACGTTAAACAGCTAGTCTTGACTCAGCGGCTTCTAGCCAAGCTTCGGCCAAGTTTCGTTCAACGGCTCTCCTGTTCCTAACCAAGCTTCAGCCAGGTTTCATATACTGAATGTCGGTTCTCAAGCGTGTCACCAAGAGTCAGCCAGATTTCAGATACCAAGTCACGATTTTATTTCTGCTTCTCAGCTAGCCTCAACCAAACTTTATACACTTACTCTAGGCTATGCTATTTCTAGCTAAGCTTCAGTCTGAGCTGAGTCTTGGCGGAGCAGTCTGCTCCCAAGCCCCAGCCAGACCTTGAAAATCGAGCCTCGACTATCAAGTCTTTAGCCAAGCCTCAGCCACTTTCATTCACCGAGTGTCGGCTCTCCTGTTCCTAACCAAGCCTCAGCCAGGTTTCATATACTGAATATCGGTTCTCAAACGTCTAACCAAGACTCAGCTAGATTTCAGACACCAAGTCACGATTCTTCTGCTTCTCACCAAGTCTCAACCAAACTTTACAGACTGACTCTGGGCTCTGCTGTTTCTAGCTAAGTTTCACTCTGGACTGACCTTTCCAAATTATCAGCAACTCAATTTGAATCAATATAATGAAACGGGTTTTACGTTCGGAGTTAAATGAATTATTAATTATTTATGAGGAAGAGATATTTCCTATTGAATAGAATTGTAGGTACTTGAACTTTAAACCATCGTCACATCTGGTTTAATACAACTGCATAATGTGGTTTATTTTGTTTCAACATGTAAACGAGTAAGAAAGCACATTTACTATGATGAAAGCTTGAGCAGGAATTTACAAACATTTGTAGGAAACTTTAACATGAAGCGAATACGAATACATCAATTAAGGCCAAGCGATTCAAACATTCACACGATACATAGATGTCATGGTTATTGTATTAAATTATGTTTCTAAATTAACAAGCTGAAATTGCTTACTTATTATAATTTTTTTCTACTACATTTTGACTGCATATGAAAATAATTGGAAGGATGCCTTTTTCGTTTTTATAAGACCATACAAATTTAGATTATTTCAAATATAACAAGAAAGCTTGAATTAATAACAACGAATAATGTATCTAATGTAGTTATAATCTTCGAAATTATGAATAAAAATATATTATTTTGAAAATTCAGTAATAGGTACGAAGTTAAATTCTTGAATTACTGTTACCTATATTCCTTCTATTTTTAGAATAGTGTGATCAAAACCTTGAGATAGCTTAGGCTAAAGGAATATTTAATTGTCAATATTTAGTATTCCATTAACTGAGCTGTGAAGATTTAAAGACGATAAATATCTTTGGACATATGTCTTCTTCTTAATCAGATTTCCAGCATTAGTTTAGTTTCAAAGAACTGGAAAGATCAGTTGGGTTTGAAACATTATCTAATAACAAGACTATCACTAGTAGATCTATGAAGATCAAGTCAATTCCATAACCGACATTGAAAAAAGAGTGTTTATTATAATTTCGAATACATTATTTCAGTAAGATGATTCAATAATAACTTGAGGTTCAATGTTGAAAACTAGTTTCTTTTAGATTCAATTTCTTAATAATGATTGGAATCTGCAAAAACTTTCATCTACACTTTTATTTGAATAGTTCCGAGTTTGGCCATGTAACTTTGAGGTCCGGCAATTGTAATTCAAAATTTTTGTAACAACTTTATTTATATGCATATTTGAAAAAAATTGTTTTTAAATTTGATTGAATTAACACGAACACAAAAATAGAACTCCATATAAAAGACTTTAAAGTATTCCTTTCTAACGAATTAAATACGATCAACAAATTTCGCTTCAATGCATTATTGTTGGAATGTAACAAATAACAAAACGTTAATGCAAGATAAACCGTGATTCGATAATTAATATTGAGTAAATACTAAGTAATATTTTTATGAAAATTATTTTTAAATTTAGTATCAAATGCTTTACTTTTTTCAAGGTAAAACTATCAACACATTAACACTACCATCTGGCTATCTCCTAGCTTCGATGAAACACATTTTTTTAGAATACACCATTACAGATGGATAGTTTGAAATCACAAATTTCTTACGCGTGCACTTCTTTTAGATGGATTTGAAGAGAATATAAATTACAAATATGATGAATTATTGTTCGATGCGATATGCAGTTATCGAGATCACGACAATATATGCACCGGAACTCTTCTTGCAATTATATATGTGATTTAGCTATTCACAGCCATACATGGAAACTAATAAAGAGGTGTTGTTTTCTTAATGATATAAATCATTTACGTAAAATTTGTAGAGTGTAACGAATATTTACAGAATGTGTCTATATTAATTGGAAATGTGAAGACTTACAATGATTCTATATAGGAATACCGGAAACGGGAATAGATACAGTTTTGGTTCAACGGGGAAAAACGCGTAACTAAAGAGACATTTATAGCGGAGTGACAAATTTCCAACATCATTTCCAATTTTCATGTAGGCTTGGAAAAACCGAATTTCTCTATTTCCACAGCTTTCGAAGCTTTCTTGTGTTTCTTACTACTCGACATTTCGTTTTCGATCAACTTTTCTTAAATACGGCTCTGTATTTTCAATACAAAATTTTGAGGTATCTACATTTCATTCTGCACACATTGACGTTAACATTTTTAAATAATAATTAAGGAAACTGGGCAGCCCAATGCTTAAGAAGAATTAAAAGTTGCGTGCCCTGAAAATACCAGCAGTATAGGTTGGCAAAACGTCGTAACGCGGAATTTAATTAATTTCATTAATTTTTCTCTAACACAAGATAGTACTAAAAAAATCAAAAATGATATTAGAAATATAAACTACGATCTATTTTTCCCTATTTAACCAAAACTGTATCTATTAAAGTTTCCAATATCCCCATGACAGACATCTTCATCTTGGACACACTGTATTATGAGCGTGTATGCATATTTTGATCGTCCAGAGTAGGGATTCGGAAAAAATGTTACACAGTTCTTAATTAAGAAGTTAACATAGTTTTATAGGCAGATAGTTAGGTAAAGTGCAGATAATAGCAAATAGTCCGCCATCAGCTATCGGTCAATTCAAAATGAATGTGTTATTAAATTGATTATGAAAAACGTTCAAATTTCAATTCAATGTTGGTTCGTCCTAAATAATTAAGTAAGAACAGATGGGGATTGCATTTTTTTTCAATAAATTTAATATTATGACTTAAGAGATCAAGTCTAACAAAAATATAATGAATCGTTTGTGTATATCAGATATTTTACACGAGAAGTTGATGAAAAAGGTCCTTAGTTGCAGACCACTCAATGTTTCATATTGTTTAGAAAAAAAGGCTGGAAGTAAATTATTAAAATAGCCTTCATGTATTTGTAATTATTTAGTAAACTATTTTTGATATATCGAAATTGGATAAAAAAACTATTATTTATTAAGCATTCACTTGATTTTATATTCGAAACAATGATAAAAATGCAGTCTTTAAAAATATGAGCTAATATATTCGGGTATGTATTAAACATTCTAACTATCTTATAATGCAGGGCTTCACTAGTTTGGAGGTTATACTACCACAATTTATATAATTAAGAACGATCACTATGTTTTGAACAATATTGTAACCTATCACAAATATAGATTGTAACAATTTTTTTCTTTTTGGGTTTGCATGCTGATAAAATTGTTTCAATTGACTTACCTTCTGAAATTTGTGTATCTTCTACATTGAAAGTAGTTTGACTTCCATAACCACTGGATGATTCCAGGGAGCTTTCACTGGTGCTACTGTCTTTTTCACCTTCGTTGGTTATCTGAAATGAATAAACATGCATCAAACTACCTGACCATACATTGTACAGCGTTATCATGATACACGCAAGAAATATAATTAAATCAGTCATGATCGATTTAGAAAATAATAAAATCTGTTCTTGTTGCATTTTCTGATTTCCCATTAGTTCTTTTATAGAACAGTGGCGGCTTTTCCGGCTAAGAAGGGGAGGCAAATAAATATTGAGTATATAATTGAATATCAAACATATATTCAAAGGTGAATATGTTTAAGGTATCTTAAATTCAAAGGAATGTCCATCATCTATTCAAATGGGAGGTTAAGTATTCACTTCACATACTACAACGCAAACAACTAAACAAGTCAGTCTTGAAATCCAGCTCTGTATATTTCACTTGAGACAGATCACCTATTACACCTATACAGGGTGAGTCAGTTTTTTGTAGACAAACTTCAACAGGAGATAGAACAGATGTTTTTAAGGAGAAAAGTTGCTATAAACATATGTCGTAGAAGGCTTCGTTTTCGAGATACAGGGTGTAAAAATTGGAAAAAAAATTTCGTTTTTTGCAAATATCTCCGGAACCGTTTATCGTACAGAAAACAGCTTTTGTGAGCATTTTCTACTCATAGTAAGCTATGTTCTGTGCAGTAAAAAAATTTTTTTTAGTCATAATTGGTGAAGATTTTGAAGGGGTAGTGGGTGTTTTTTTCCCAACTTCTACGCCACTGAAAAAAGTACGATTTTGAGACAACCATTTGAACCGCCAATGTTTTCTACACAAAAAAGATACTCTTGGTCATAAGCTCTAAAGTTGACCGTTTTCGAGAAAAATCAACTTTTATGTTGAAAAACATGGCTAACATCCTTTGGTTTTGTTACTTGTTCTAACGTTTGAATAAATTTTGTTTAATTAGTAAGAATTGACCATGTTTTTCAACACAAAAGTTGATTTTTCTCAAAAACGGTCAACTTTAGAGCTTATGACCAGGAGTACCTTTTTGTGTGGAAAACATTGGTGGTTCAAATGGTTGTCTCAAAACCGTACTTTTTTCAGTGGCGTAGAAGTTGGGGAGAAAAACACCCACTACCCCTTCAAAATCTTCAACAATTAAGAGTAAAAAAATTTTTTTTATTGCACAGAACATAGCTTACTATGAGTAGAAAATGCTTACAAAAGCTGTCTTTTGTACGATAAACGATTTTTTTTTCAATTTCAACACCCTGTATCTCGAAAACGAAGCCTTCTATGACATATGTTTATAGGAACTTTTCTCCTTAAAAACACTTGTTCTCTCTCCGGTTGCAGTTTGTCTACAAAAAACTGACTCACCCTGTATATGCCGCATGAGGGTTTAAACTTTGAACCCAGCGATCATATTCCGTCAGACGAATTCGTTTTTCAGGAAGTTAAAGTCGTATTATGATTACATTAAAGTGAACCGAGACAGGTAGTTATCGATCAGGCACTGTCCAACATTCAAAAATTCGTGGTATGATTGGATCAAGGAAAGTAAATTAATCAAACAATTACGCCTTTTCTCGGAAAATATTGAAATAACATGTTGGTAAATGGGATATTCAAATATCAAAAATGTATGTCGTTCCTTAGAGAAACATGCAAGGACCATATAGCTTCAAATTGTAAGTTCGACATGTTAGGTAATAGTAATTTTCCTAACAAGTGCGGAAAGTGATGCTTTCCCGCACGCGACTGCCGTTAACCCGAACGACGCGGAGCGGAGTTCGGGTAAGCAGTCGAGTGCGGGAAAGACACTTTCCGCATGAGTTAGGAACAATACTTTTTCTACAAGCGTAGGAAACAAATTCATTTTTTCAATTATTTATTCATGCAAATGGAAACAACTAACAAGAGTAACATTTTCTATCCACTAATTATTCGTAATATTTATTGTAAATGTACAATTTGATGCATTATGTAAATTTATAGCGGAAGCCAGCATATTTTCTGAAGATGGCTGATTTCCTGAAGAAGAAGGTAACTCGGGCAAGGTGATTTTCATAACAATACATTTTTATTTATCAATATTTGTTCATTTTTTCAATAAATAGTGCAAAATGATGGATGATTTTGAACAAACTCACTTAGTATTGCAACAAAAAAGCTTGAACTTTCATATTTTGTCACCCACCACTTATATTTCACGAGGATATCATATAAATGTTTTTCCCGCACTAGTGTGGGAAAAAATTTCCCGCACTAGTGTGGGAAAACTTCTTCCTGCACAACTGTGGGAAAATGACACTTTCCAAACTGAATTGCGTGCGGGTAGAGGGTGAATCACGCACGCTTGTAGGAAAACAAAATATCGCCACAGTAATACATAGCACACGAGAAAATCGAGAAATTTTAGCGAGTTGGATCGATGTTTCACTTTTTTTTGTGTACCTACACCTCGATAAGTTGTTTGAGTGCGAAATTAGCGAGTACAAAAACAAACTATAACTAAACTTAAGCAACTATGTTCCTAACCCAATGGCTACCGAATTGAAAAGTGTTTTTCCTATTTTTTGACTACACAGAGGAAAACCCATAATGTTCGAAAAACATTGTGTGAGCCAGCGGTGGAATGTTAAGAGAGGAGATAGGCTTTCGAATATTTCTTGAAGGTTTGGGAGGTTATAGGCATAAGAAAAGACCTCACTAGGCAGAGAGTTCCACAACTTTGCCGTTTAATAGAAAAATTAAGTCTGGTAGGATGAAACTCGTCAGGTCTCGAGCTTGACAATAAAGGGGTGACTAGCTTGAGCTCGTCTAGTCCGTCTACCGGGAATCTCTCGTGGTGGAATAATAGACGAGATTTCTGAAAAATCCGACCATGGAAATATTTATAGAAAAGGGAGAGTTCCCCACCTTTCTACGATGTTCTAGAGAGGTAAATGAATTCATAAGTATGAAATCATCAATCAGACGTATAACTCTCTTCTGGGCAGAATACAAGAGCTTCAGCGTAGGTTTGGGAACAATATGTGAACAGTCCAGGATAGGTCGAATATGTGCTTTGCAGATTATGAGGAACTTTTGTGAAGCGGTTTTCGCAACGGACCTCACATGATCATCCCATGAGAGTGTTGTTGATAGTGATCCCGAGCATGGATATGGAAGACTTCATAGGAATAGCTATATCTGACATTCATATTACGGATTGTGGGATCCGCCTTCATGAAGAAGCTTGAGTTTTGGTTGGCATTAAACTCTTCTAGATTATCAGATCTCCATTTCAAAATCGATGCCAGATCTCCAGTAATTGCGTGAACCTGTCTGTCTCGCTCCTCTGACTTTATTGGATAGTATAGCCGCTCTAGATGAAAAAGAGGTATCTGCAAAGCGGTGGACGGGACAGATGGTCACTTCCAACAAAACATTGATGTGGAGCAGAAACAAAGTTGGTGCCAGCGTTAATAGCCATTGGAATGATCTATCTGAGAGAAAACTCGATAGTAAGAGTCACAGTTCAGGCGGAACCATGCGACGGTAGTTTCTCGAGAAGGCTTTGCGGCCAGTCTAGGTCAAATGCTTTAGATATCCCATGCTATGGTTAGAGATTCCCCATATTTTTCAATAGATTTCTGCCATACATGTGTTACGTAGTCAAGCAGGTCTCCTGACGAAAGTCATATTGCCGGTTGTTCAAGATTTTGGAGCTCTCTAGATATTGGATGAGCTCAATGTTGATTGCTTTTTCCATAACTTTAGAGATCACAGATAAAAGTGCAATGGGTCTATAATTATTAGAAATGATCTACTGTCCTTTTTTTGAAATTGGTTGGACTCTCGCTGTCTTCGAGCTGGAAGAAAACACGCCAAGTCTGTACGAGAGGGTAAACAACCTGCAGGAAACTGGTGTTAATTCAGGCACATTCCTCGAGAAAGACAGTTGGAATTCCGTCTGGAGCTGACGGAAGACAATTTCAGGCACAAAGTGGAATTTGCTGTAAACATTCCAGCAAAATGTCAGCTTTTTCTTGTGGTGTAGTAGCCAGTGTGCCATTATCTTTGGTTAGGGGAGGGACTGAACTTGAAGTACAATTTCTACCAATTTCTTTGCCGAGAGCCCAAAACGAACGGGAGCCATTCAATCATTCGATAAGCTTATTTTGGCATTACATATGCTTCTTTCGAAGCGGGATTTTAAATTTGCCATTATCTTTTTCTCTACGTTTTCAAAATTTTCTTTCGCTGTGTCATAAATTATTGAAACATTAGTAAAGTGTCAAAAAAATCATTAACTGTGTGAATTAGTTTTGAAGATTATTTTAACTAACTAATAAATAGTTGAGAATCAACGTAGGGTTGTATCATCAAACTCACTTTTGATTTCGACGTTTTCCTGTAACAGGAAGTGAAGGAAGATTGAAAATATTCTAGGAGTGTAGGTACTTTTTGAAACATTCTACCAGAAATTCACAACATATTCCTTGTGAGTCTGGAGACACGTCTAGGGGGTACGTTGAAAACGAATGAAGAATTTAATGTTAATTGTCAGGAATGAGTTGATATATCAAAGTTCTTGAATTGCAGTTGAAAGAAGACCTAGAAAATAATGAGAGATTTTCTTTAGTCGGAGGGCCCAATAGGATTAATACACATGTGGTACCAAGGTTTTGCACATTGTAAGGGTTACAATTTACTCTTACTTAAGGATAAACTAAAAGCTCTATTTTATCACTTGGTTGCCGACAACTACAGTGAAGACGGTCGTGAGTTATAATTTTAGATGTTAATATTCGGGCGCCAGAGTATTTCAACCAACCAATGAATTACGTATATAGCTAGGGGATACAAATACTCAAGTCCCCAGGTTAAATTACCCTGAAAGAAATAAATAAAAGACCTGTACCCAGAATGAATGAAATTTACTAGTAACTGAGATACTAATATTGATACAGTTTATGACAGAACTTATACTAATGAGATATGAAGCGAATGAATTGAAAATATGGATGAAGGTAATTGTTTAAACATTAAATCAAGAAACAGTTGAATTTACTCAATATACAAATACTCAATGATAGTACTACAGCGGCCATTTCTAAGCCGTTAAGTGGAATTTACACGTTACAACATGCCAAGCTAACAGTGCAACTGCTGCTGCAATAATTAAAATACGGAGCGCTCATGAGAAGCTAAGAAGAAAGAGGTAACACGCGTGTTTCAGCTTAACGTAGCCGTTTTGGTTACATATGGAAATATTTAAAAATGAATAATTTCCAATTTATTATTTTTATGTTTTCGCATGGTAGAAAACATAAAACTAATGAAGTTATGAAAACATGCTTTGTTGACCATCAGTTTCAGTCAATTTTAATATGTACTCGTAACAATTGAAATCGGAGAAAAATGTCAGAACCTTATTCTAATGAGAAAACAAATACTATAAGTACAACTCAAACCACAGAAGGATGTGAATAATGTTGCAAAAGTTGAAAATCATGAATATTCCTGGTTTTCCAAAATAATTTATCCGCAAATTTTTCAAAATAAGAATTTTCCACAGTGAAAACTTCACCCATTCAATTTGACATTAACTTTAGAGAAATGCTTACCTTTTCATTAGTCGGTGTTATAAATTCTGCAGGAGGGGGTGGAAGAATCATTTCTTGTGCTTTATTTGCAGCCATGTTGGCCAAATCATGCATATTTACATAAGTCGGCTGAGGCATACCTAGAATTGAAAAAGAAATATAATCTAAAAATCTTGAATGATTGGATCTCTAAATTAAACCATTGATTTTTTGCTTTGTAAAAGCTTGTAATCAGAAAAATGATGGCATTTACTTACTTTTAGCTAAGTGAGCTGGAAGTGGAGATGGTTTCTTTATAATACTTGGATCTATAGTTGTGGGCGGCAACACTCGCACTCCATGCATTTTTGCAGGTACATTCGGTCCATTATTTCTTTCCAAAGACGAACAACGCTGAAACGAGAACAATAGTAGGTATATAATATTCGATGTATTAAGCCGTTACTCTGTGATAGTTTATTAACCCAATAAATATTCCTTGAACTGTTCAATAAAATTGAAGATCAGGATTTAGTAAGTTATCCGAAAACTTACAGTTGGCAAAGGAGGCTTATTATGCAGAGATTTTATGGAAGGTGCTGGACTTTTTGGTGGAACTGATTTCACAGTATTTTCTGTTGGTGTAATGGAAGTAACTGGGCTTGCAGGTTGTGATAAACTTTGTTCTGGAGCTTGGAATGTATAAACTGTCAATGGTGGTCTTTGATGTCCTTTTTCATAGGCTAGAATAAAAATAAGCATATTTCATTCACTGTAAACTATCATCTGCAAGCAATTTTGAACATAAAATTTAGCGTAAATGATTTGAAATAACTCATGATCAGTATTTCCTGACATATAATCGGTTTCTTGAAGATCCAGATGTGACAGATCCCACTTTCCTTTAAATATCAATAATACCAAACTATGATTATAGCATTCACCTCAACTAAAACAACAGAACACACATTTCCACTTCATTTCTCCCGAGAAATCGTTGTTTTTAATGAAATTTAATATTTAGATCAAACCACCGTTCCAAAATCAGTTACATTTACATTTAGCCCGTTTTCGTTTGCTTCTTGGTCCGCAAGTACTTCATCTCTGTTTCGTTAACCTGTGATTTTATTTACTGCAGTAACTCTGTCCCTAAGTGATAGGAAGATACGACCCTTTTCACGTTCTTCTTCGAAGTAATTTATTGTTGAGGATATCATTTTCGCAGTTTACACACCACTCGCCGTAAATGTAGGTCATGGAAATGTTTTTGTACTTCTGAAGTTCAATTATATTAAGATTTAGAGTCACAACGAATTAATAAACTAACTGTTGAGTCAATTGAATAAAATCGACCGATTTCCCCGACAATCTTGGAAAGTGTTAACTACTGTTAAAATGAAATGTTCCAGATTTGACGAGATAACGCGTAAATGAATTGGTTGTTCTAAATTACTAGCTACGACGTCATTTTTTTAATAACGTGAACAGAGTTTAGTAAAAGTGTAAATTACCAAAATTAGAATCGATACAAACCTAGGCTTGAAACTCTGTTATTGTGCTACTCTTAGAACTAACAGAAAAAAATCTTTTAAAGCTCACCTGAAGATATAGTATGAGGCCGCTCATTAATTATAGCTGAAGCAGCTCGTTCAAACTGAATACTTTCTTGCAAATTTGGCCATGTCGCAGTGTTATTAGGAATATTCGATGCAGGGAAAGGTGTGCAAGGCGTACTAGAACTACTGCTATTACTGCTGTGTTCTGACATATTTGATACCTAAAATAAAAAGTAATATTAATTAATCAATTAAACGCTGGATGATGATTTACGAAAATCCAATCTGAAATAAATTAGATAATTAGCTATTTGGTCCACACTAAATAGATTAGCTGTATAATTCTCTACATTTAAATTGCTTTGAGTTAAAAAAGTTGCTAGCCAAAAAAATAAAAGCGATTATTAAACGGAATTTTTAAAATTCAATAGTTCTCACAAATATAAATAGTACAACAGAATTGTTGCGATACTCAAAAAATATAATTGTTAATGAAAAATATATTGGATAATTAGAGGGTTAGTATCGGAATTCAACGAATCTCAGAGCTCGTTATTTTACAAATAAGGAATGTCAATTACCAGTACTGCGCAATATATTCTTGATTCAGGTAATCATTTCAATGTTTGATAATTGAAAACTTGTGAAATATATTACGAAAAAAAATTGTCTGAAATTATTTTTACATCTGGATTATGAGTTTAATCATTTACTATGCCTATTTTATTGAAAACTAGAGTTGCAGTATTAACATATTCTAAATAAACAAATACATTTATTATTTTGTTGAATATAACTACGTTATATAGTAATATTTAATGAAGTAATTGAATTTTCATTCGCCTAAAAATACAATATCACAAAGTAACGGATACATTATTTCAATTAATTACGTCATTTTCTAGATAATTTCAAATTCTGCGTAAATTTAATATAGATATCATCATATTTTTAATATTTGAAAACTATTCGTGTAATTAGAATGTACATTAAAAGAATGTTCGAAAATATTAATATGAGGAACGAAAAGCAGAAAATTCTGAACAAAGTATGAGTCTTGAAATAAAAGCAAAATTTCGATTCGTTTTAAATTGAATTATAATATTAATTTCAATTTTACACAACAGGTTGCTATGAAACTGAAGTTGTTTATAGAGATTCTTCACTCAATCAATCAAAATAAAATTATAGAATGGCATTATTCATTCAACATGTTAGTAAATTTGTTAAAAAATCTGATTAACAACAGCATAATGTATCATCCATTTTTTTATTGTAATAATTACCTGTGCTACACTAAATGATGATGGAGGTCGTGGATAAAGTGTATCTTGAGAAGTAAATCCAGAATCCTGGCTTGACATTGACACATACCTAATAGTACCACTACGACCTACAGGCTGATATCAAGATAAAAATAAAATAAATAAACACACAAAAAATAAATAAACACACACAAAAAATAAAGTACTACATAACAAAGTTGAAAAGTAAAAGGACTGATACTTTGCAGTTTAACATGTATTTTATCTAAATAACACTGATATGAACTGCTGTTGAGAACATAGAATTCTCATTCACAAAGGTGGAGAACAAAAAAAGTTCAGAGAGATTAAAACATATAAAAAACAGCTCAGCTAGATCCTACTTTTTTTGGAAATATGCAAAACATGATATTAACATTTAAAATAAATTACAGTAATTTCATCGCAAATCATTAAATAATTGAAAATTATAGAAGCTACATATTTTTCACATTTTAGACATTAAACCCCTAATGATATGTTTAACAATATTCCATAATCGTAATAATGGATTATTTAAAGAGAACTTAAGATACTAGAACAAGATGTATGATATACAATGTATTCATTAATTCCAATTAATAGTGGATTTTTTTCAACTATCTTGATTCCAGCTATTACCGGAAATTGTCAAAACTTTATGCTGAATTATTTCGAAATTTTGACTGAGATTTTAATTTTTAGAATACTTTTACTATAATGATATATTAAATTTTTATGATATGGTGATATTAATCTGATGAAGTATGACTTCGTTCAGTTACTATACTTGTATTGCAACTTTGTAGTGCTGCTGGGATGGTGTTGGCAATGTTTCTTGTTCTTGTCATTCTAGATAGATTTGATATGAACAGCGTTTATAATTTTTTTTAATCAGTTCTATTTGAAGTTATCACCAAGTATGGCTCATGTTTTTCCAAGCCACTTCATTATAACTGAATACCTTAAACACAACCCTTCTGGCTCGATTGATTTTATATTATGTTATTTTAATTCAATTATTAGATGAAAATTCAAGAACCTAGGGCGCCGAATTCTAAACTTTGCAGTTTAAATTGAAATACTGATCAAGGGTTAGTTTATTATTTTGCTGAATTCATTACCGACAGATATTAAATCTATTGACAGTATTTAACACAAAATGAAAACAATGATCATATATTTACGAGATTCATATATTTCGGACTACAATTGCAACAATGCCATATTGTACATTTGGTTTCAACTTATCAACAGATAAGACAGAATATGAAGAAACTATTGTGATGCCTTTAATTATTAGTCTCTAAATAAGAAACAATCACCCTTATCCGCTAAACATACTGTTAAGGTACAGAGAACCATTCAGATAGCAAGTAGTCATCATAGGAGTTTTTTTCTTATTTATAGTCTTATAGACTATCCACAGTGTGAACTATTTTATCTTTATTATGTCTATCAGTCACTGATGGTAAATCTGTTTCTTTCCATTAGTACTGAACTACAATTTCTTGCCAGATACCAATAATCAAGTAACCCATTAAATAAATAAATTTTTTGTTTTGCGACATATGAAGTTTTTCTTGTCATCTATACTGACACATATGTTCCATTGTGTACGTCGCCACGAAATCTAAGTTATCAATGATAGACATTTATTGGATGAAAATGTTCAAAATCTTAGGAAATTAGATTCCAACGGATGTTCAAGTATAAGATCTAACTGAAAATATCATCACGCTTTTGATCCAATATTATTATATTAATAACCGAATCAGAAGTAATTGAGTAAATAGTAAGTCGAACTACTCTAATTATGCCTATGTGGGAGGTTGCTGATATTGGTATAATTGTTATAAGTAAAAGCAATTTCCGTACTCACAAGTTATAAGTACGCAAACGTCCTATATGAGTTCCCATAGATAGAACCCTTTAGACAAGTGTTGACTAATTTTTCTCATCACGTATATTTTCGAATGTATATGTATTAGCAAGGCCTGTTACTCTCTTGTTACTATGTTTCATTCACAATACACGTCTTTCAAAATAACAACATTTAATGAATCATGAATAGTTTTAATATGAGAATAATAGAAATGAAATGAATAAATACTGTAGAATCAACGCAATTATTAATCAAAAACTTTACTACCGCGATATCCAATCAATTCAAAACATGGATATTCCGTAAAAACAGTTGCATTGGGATTACAAGACAAATGAAAGAATGTTGTCACATAATTGGTACATTTTCTGAATCTAAGAAAGTTTTCAATGTAGTAATTTAACATCAAGTTTGTAGTTTAGATACCCGATATTCAAGATGACCATTATCATGATTACATTTGAAGGTAAGTTTCGAATCACTGGTATCTCTAACAACTGTATATAGTTTCCTTGATTTATTTCATCAGGATGATCATCAGATTACGTTTTAGATATAAATATCTAGGCCACATTTTGTATAAAACCATTCGAGCTACCACAATAATCCAATGGCCTCGAACCGCATCTAATTACAAGTATTTCCATGATACCTGAGTTCATCTAAGTTGTCTGTACAAATATAGACTCTTCCCTTTCATTTTCATTGAAGATCTGGAACATTAACTAAGAAAGTAGGTCGTTTCCATCATCCCAGCTCCTAGATGACTATTTCCTTCATAAACCTCCTACAGCATTGTCCACTTTCCTTGTTATGTCTAGCAGAAGTTTTTTTCAACTTTAGTACTTAATGTTACACTTTCTATTTTCTTAGGAGACTTCGATGGAATAACTATCAATTTAAACAAAATTACAGCAATTTGAGATTTAATTCTGGGTCTATTGATGTAAGAATGTCCAGGCTGTAACATTTCGAATTATCAACTTTATTCGATTTCAGAATTAAGCAATGAACGAACTCCTTTGAATACAGCATGCCTCATTTCAACTTCCTTACAAGAACGCCAAGTTTCGAAGTTGTGTAAATATTTGGAATTGAACGAGTTGTTCGGATTTGGAACTTCACATGTATCTGCCGGATGTTTAAAGAAATGTTACTGATTGACAAAATCGAACAGTTCTGCTTTTTTCTACATAATATATTGCTTACAGGAGAAGAAATACGTTCGTAGAAAATCGTGTGAGCCAGCAGTGGAGTGTTGGATGAGGAGGTGGACATTGGAGGTACTAGGCACCTAAGACCTTACAAGGCAAATAGTTCCACAACTTTGCAGTTCGATAGAAAAATGAAACCTGGTAGAAAGCTCGGCAGGTATCCTCTCGAACCTGACGGTGACCAGTCTAAGCACGTCTAGTCTGCCTACCTGGAATCGCTCGGGATGGAATAACAGACGAGATTTCCGACGAGCACCGACCATGAAAATATGTTAACAAAACGAGCCCACTTTTCTACAATGCTCTCTAGAGAAGTCAATGAATTCATAAGTGTCACATCACCAACCAGACGAATAGCTTCTCAATAGAATCTAAAAGGTTCAGCGTATATTTGAGAGCTGAGCTCCAAACGTGTGAAAAGTACTCGAGGCGGTTTCTAATTTTTAAAGTGAACTATTATTGTCAATGAGTAAGTCTTCACGGTTTATTCCCGCTCAGCTACATAACATCATCATACTACATATTACTGGAATGGTGACATGTAAAAGTTTGTCAATAAAATTTTTCCCATTTGGGACAATATATCTAAGGCGACAGCAGTTTTGTGAAATTTGTGTGAAGGTATTAATTATATCAAAAATAAGTGCGTGAATTTGAATAAAACTGGGGTATTGTGAAGTTCTGTTTTCGCAAGTAAATCATTGTTAGATATTTCACAATGTAAGTGAAATTATCAATCTACTTTAAAAGAAAGAAGAATCAAAGAGTACTTTTGCCTTACCGACGGAAGATGAATTGAAAAGAAAATGGTTAAGAACAACTTCTACAAAACAGAGTGAACCGACTTAATATTTGCAGAATGCAATGTTCGGTTCAAACATAATGATATTATTACATCGATGAAAACTATTTTACTAGACGGTACTTTAAATAACATCTAGTGCTAAGCAAAGTTGAGGCAAAAGGATGTACCAACAATTTTTCCACATTTGCCACCATATTTATCAGTGATAAATTAGTTAGTCATAAGAAGAATCCGGTTCATACTGTCTTATTGAGGCATACATTTCTTTAAGCCCATCAGTATTTTATTAAAAGTTCCACGATTGTGATGACTCGGGGTCCCTTAGGATGACGGGCCTAGGGCCATAGGCCCCATAGCTCTTCCTTAATCCAGGATTGCTGCAAATTGCAATAACAAGTTCATACTGTCTTATTGAGACATACATTTCTTTAAAACCATCAGCATTTTATTAAAAGTTTCACGATTGTGATGACAACAACAAATTATGCGGTTGCGGAGTCCTCATTTATTTAGGCCCCACTGACGTCTATGATGTACACTGAGACTAAATGACATCGCGAATTACTAGACAGCACTGCTCTTTACATTTTGCCTGCGAAAACGATGTTACGATTCTTATTTTGTAACTGGTCAAGTATCTCGGGGTCCCTTAGGATGACGGGCCTGGGGCTATAGCCCCCATAGCTCCTCCTTGATTCAGGGTTGCTTCAAATTGCTATAACAAGTTCATAGTCTTATTGAGGCATACATTTATTTAAACCCATCAGTATTTTATTGAAAGTTTCACGATTGTGATAGCTCGGGGTCCCTTAGGATGACGAGCCTGGGACTATAGCCCGCATAGCTCCTTCTTAATCCAGGATTCAAACTGTCTTATTGAGGCATACATTTCTTCAAAATCATCAGTATTTTATTAAAAGTTTCACGATTGAGTACCAACTAGGAAAGCTTCTCACAAATTATGCGGTGTTCTCTTTTATTTAGGTCCAACAGAACCGACGTCTAGGATCTACAGTGATACTAAATGACACAGCGAATTACTAGACAGCACTGCTCTTTGCATTTTGCCTGCGAAAGCCAAGTTACAATTTTTTTTTGTACAAGTACATATATCTAAAGTGAAATTTTGCAAATGTTGTAATATCAAAAATCCATACTTTATTTAGGACAAAAACTTTTCAAGCTATAGATATGTACCATATATCTAAAGATTTACGTTGTAAATAACAATTAGATCATATGTATATTTGATTTAGAATGCAATTTCGATCGCCATTCGAATGCCCAATATTGGTTACAAACTAATTTTCAAGTTCTAGTTAATTTTTTATTTCATTTCCTTGAATGATTGTTAGAATAAACCAAACAACTTCTAAGTGATATTGGTTAGTCAGCACGATTAATTGACAAGATTTCACTCAAAAAGGCAAGTACTCAATACTATTGTTTACTGCAAAGTTTCAACCAAATAATAGAAAAGTGAACTAAATTTAAAAACATTCACGATTCCTTAACATTAACATAAAGATTTACCTGTGACAATGAGCGTTGCCAATGAGGATGACTGGGTGAATGATGACTCTTAGAGCTACCGGAAGAGGAACTGTTTAATGAACTAATAGAACACATGGAAGATTTCCTTGATCCAAGACTGGAAGGTGAAGATGGTGGTGAAAGATGAAAAGACGAGCTACTATCGGAACTTTTAAAATCTGCGATAACCCGTTCTGATGCTGGTGGAAGAATTTGAGGATCAACGGTATGTTTTTCGAGTTGTTCGACGGCTTCTTGTAAATGAGACATTTCAGTCAACATCGCTACTTCTTCGTCCTGTAAAATTAGAACAGTGAATATAACTGTCTCCACTACTTACATATTGCAGATTATTACACTCATGACACCTTAACAACATATATTTTTATAACAAAAGAAGTATTAGTAAGATAACACTTATATTCACTGCAGTCGCTCGAGTATCGCGGTGGGTGTTAACAAAAGAATTAGCTGATCTAAAAATTTCGAGTGGTATTTACAAGATTATATGAATAGAATCACAGCAGCTTACTTGAGCGACATCCATGAATAGTAAATGATAATGAAACGAAATATAACTTCAACAATATATTAACAATTGTTTAAACACACATTGGCCTCCTCAGAGATACAACAACGAAGAGATACCTTGAAAAAATAATAAAAATGATAAACTCTTCTAGTGGTAGAACAAGAAAAAATACAATAAATGAAGGATTATCAATCCTTCATTAATTGTCAAAACATTTTTATTTTGTTATAGAACACTATTCACATTAAAGAATACTTTTTGTATCGTTTTGAATATAACACGCTAATTGTCGAAACTATAGTCACAATAGTGACAAATCATCACGAAGTAGCGGTTTCCACCATCGATTAATTCGAAGAGTCTTACCAAAATACAGAGCTTTTGTTTGAGCCACAAGAGATCAGACTGCTTTTCTCCACTCAACCATGAAAAAAAA
The DNA here is from genome assembly GCA_958510875.1 of Endomychus coccineus. Lineage (NCBI taxonomy): Eukaryota > Metazoa > Arthropoda > Insecta > Coleoptera > Endomychidae > Endomychus > Endomychus coccineus. Next base: position 74,994,112 of record OY294068.1, read on the forward strand.
AGATGATAAAAAATAACACAGTACCAAAAATAGTGAATATAATTCATTAAGTAGTAGTTCAGAGACTAAAGAACAGTCTAAACAGTGTACTTGTCCTGGCGAATCGAAGCCCTAAAATGCCAAAGTGGGTTTAAACGTCAACAGAGTCATGGCGACAATTTTTTGGGGTGTACACGGTATCGTCCATATCGATTACCTTGAAAAGGGCAAAACGATCACCGGCGTATATTATGCAGAGTTGCTGGATCGATTCGACGCTGATTTAAAACGAAAGCGACCACACTTGGCAAAGAAAAAAGTGCTCTTTCACCATGACAACGCACCAACGCACAGGTCCGCAGTCGTAATGGTAAAATTGCATGAATTGCGCTACGAATTGGTTCATCATCCATCATATTCTCCAGATTTGCCCCCCAGAGATTTTTATCTATTTCCAAACTTGAAGAAATGGCTCGGCGGAAAGAGATTTGGCTGAAACGAACGCCTATTTTGAAGGATTGCCGAAATCGTATAATTCGGAAGAGATCGAAAAATTAAAAAAACGTTGGACGAAGTGTATCAGGCTACAAGGAGATTATGTTGACAAATAAAACAAGTTTTGACCAAATCAATCATTTCGTGTTTCATTTGTCAGGGACTTTCCATCTTGCCCTCGTATCATGAATAGGGTTAATGAGAAACACATTTTTGAAGGAGTTGTTTCATATGTTTTTCGAAACCCAATGTAACTGACTTCTGAAACCCAGTTTTATAATGCTTTATGGCCATGTAAAAAAAGGAAAGATTTAGACTCAACAGTGATCTTTTGATATAGATAAAGATGAGTCGCGCTCATCTTGAGAAAAAGTTCACAGACATATAAAACCTCCTCTCGATAATTAACCATTCTGGGTCATTCAAAGATATAATATGAGCTCGCCTGTCTAGTCCACAAATAAGACGAAAGCAATAATTGTGAACAAGCTGCGTACCTCTTTTCGTCTTGACAGAGTAATTTTACTATGCTTTCATATTGCGGAAAACCTATCTTATAATCAAGTTGACGTGTACGGTAAAATTCAGAGGGGTCCATTAAGTTTTTGATATTGTGAGTAGGATATATTGACATGTTATCGATTTTGCTGTGCAATGCATCAGAACAACGGCTACTGGCCTACTGGACAAAATTACCCCAGATTTTCCAAGAAAGATAAAATTTCTCTAAAAATTATATAATTGTCTCTAAATCAGAGTTCAGTTGAGTGTTAGCTTCTATGAGATCAGTCTCTGGAATCCAGAATTAGGTCTGAGTGTCTTCAACATAAAAGTGACTTTTGCTGAAATGTATATGATGATGGAATTCATTTGTATAAATAATTAAGAGAGTGGGGCCCGAAATATTTCCTTGTGGAACCTCGTCCACCACAGTCGAGAATTCTGAGATTTCCCTATCTACTATAACAGCTTGCATTCTGTCAGACAAAAGGGGTTGTAGTAATGATACTGCATTGCAGAAAACTCAATAAAACGTAAAATAGCTAACAGAAGGTTGTGGTATGTTCTATCTAGTTTTTTTCTAAACAATAACGTTGAACAATACCTTCCTCAACATTTGCCATGCTCACTCCATCCGTAATTATATGTTTGATGGATTACATTTTAATTGTATGCAGTTCATACTTAGGATGACAGTATGGTTCAAGCATTGTTAATAACTTGTTATTAATAGTAATCGAAATAAGATAGCAAAAATTTTTTAAATATTGCTTTATACAAAATTTTATCCGGTGTGCCTTCAAATCCAGAGCAACAAATGTTTACAATATTAATTCACGTAATATTAGTTTCTTTGTATCTTAGGTAAAGTATCATACATTCATTAAGATGATTATAAGAACTTACAACAACAGGTTTAAGCAAACCGACGAAAGTGCAGAACCGCCCCCTTTCCTCAAGAAGCGCAGCTCGAACGGCATGCTTTTCAGTTTCTTCGAGTAGCTGCCGCCTTTCGGTGACCACCTGTAAGCCGCATTCGAGACGCTTTTGTAAATCTCCACCCGCTCCCTTCTTCATTTTCTTTTGCAATCTTAAAGTGTCGGTTGAGCGTTTCTTCAATTCTGTCCTTGCCCTTTTGTAATCTAAAAAAAGGATTCATTCTGTAAATTCTCATGGGAAATTATTAGTGTTTCGCATAATCGATATATTTCAATAATCAAATGAATCGAAATAAACACATGGTATAATCGAATAATCATTCGAATAATCGATTATGAATCAAGCGCAAAGTTTGTAACTGTAGATTTAAATAAAATAACTATCAAAAGTTTGATTCTTACTAATTCAATAGATTCAAACCACTAGTTTCGCTAAATCCGTAGTTTCTTCAAACAGATATACAAGGTGTTCCATCTGAGACGAGCCACCCCGTATATTTTTTATCCCATAGTGAGTGGAAAAATCTCCCGAAACACGTCGAATGATTTTGTTTGGGGGACATCTTTTGACGTATATTTGAGGCTTGAACGAGCAACCCCCTAATAGGGGCGAATCAACCCCTCAAAATTGAATAGGGGTTGAGTGATACGTCATTTGAAAGGTCTTGGGAGCCTATTTACAACGGTGTATGAAAAACGTAAATTTGATGAACCGTTTTCGCCAAAAATTAATTTTGTTGCTCGAATGCGCCACCTTGAATATTTTGGTTATTTGTACAATGTACAAGCTCATTTTTATTAAGCCTTTTTTACAAACTTAAACAATCTTCAAAAAATCACATTCGTAAAAAAATTGAATTGTGTTGTCATGCTTACAATGAAAAAAATTAAATCTGCGTGTTTAAATCAAATGTTCAAATTGTCCTCCATTGACTTCCATACAATAATACATTCTCTCAAACTAATAAATAAAAAAACAGCAAAACATTTCCTTATGTTGCCTTCATTTTTTGTTCTTAGAAGGTGTTTATCTGGTTTTAACGTTTCTTCGATCATTTCATGATTTTAATCAATCTGTTGAGTTACTACTTTGCTGATTTGTTTAAAATTTCAAAAAATTTGGTGTACACATTGCAAGAACGTGTTGAGCTGGTTAGCCTTTATTACCAAAATCAAAATTATGCCCGAGCGGCTGCAAGGATATTTAACGAAAACCATCCTGAACGTAGCGTTCGCCATAAGTACGTAATGGAATTGATTTCAAAATGTGTGGAGACGGGTTCAGTAATGGATAAAAAAGGGCACCCATTGGAATTGTTAATGATGAAGGAGCAGCTGTGGCGGTATTGGGACATGTCCAACTTATGCCAAACACGCAATCTGTACGACAACTTTCTGCAGCTTCCGGTATCAGCCAATCTAACGTTTTCAGAATTTTACACAAGTTCCATTCGTACAAAATTAAATTAATTCAGGAATTAAATGATGATGATTGGGATCGAAGGCAAGAGTTTTGTGAAATTATGGTCGAGCATATCAACAATAACCCAAATTTCTTGTACAACGTTTGCTTTTCTGACGAATGCACTTTTTTACTTAATGGAGAGGTTAACCGGCATAACTGTAGAATTTGGAGCGATACAAATCCTCATGTATTTCGAGAAGCTCACACTCAATATCGGGAAAAGCTAAACGTTTGGGTAGGAATTTTGGGAGACCACCTAATTGGACCTCTATTTATTCCTGGTAATTTAAATGGCGAAATTTATCTTGAAATGTTGGAAAATGCGATTGATCCGTTGATAAATGAATAATTAGAGAACGATCCTCTACTACTTCAACAACAATTGCATTTCCAACAAGACGGAGCTCCTCCTCACTACGCCGCACCAGTTCGCAAATACCTCAATTTGCAATACCCCGGTCGTTGGATTGGAAGAAGAGGTCCTATGGAGTGGCCTGCCCGATCTCCTGACCTGAACCCTCTGGACTTCTTCTTGTGGGGACATCTTAAGTCCAAGATTTTTGTGACTCAGCCTGAAAATTTGGACGAACTACGCCAACGAATTGTAAATGAGTGTCGTCAAATAACTTCAATTATGCTGAACCATGTTAGAGACGGTTTTCATTCAAGATTATATTATTGTATGGAAGTCAATGGAGGACAATTTGAACATTTGATTTAAACACGCAGATTTTTTTTTTTTCATTGTAAGCATGACAACACAATTCAATTTTTTTACGAATGTGATTTTTTGAAGATTGTTTAAGTTTGTAAAAAAGGCTTGATAAAAATGAGTTTGTACATTGTACAAATAACCATAATATTCAAGGTGGCGCATTCGAGCAACAAAATTAATTTTTGGCGAAAACGGTTCATCAAATTTACGTGTCTCATACACCGTTGTAAAGAGGCTTCCAAGACCTTTCAAATGACGTATCACTCAACCCCTATCCCCTATTCAATTTTGAGGGGTTGAAGTGTCCCCTATTAGGGGGTTGCTCGTTCAAGCCTCAAATATACGTCAAAAGATGTCCCCCAAACAAAATCATTCGACGTGTTTCGGGAGATTTTTCCACTCACTATGGGATGAGAAATATACGGGGTGGCTCGTCTGAGATGGAACACCCTGTATGAAAATACAGTATTTTGTAATATCTGTTTGAACAAGCTACTATGTTTACTAGAAATTGGTCGCACGTAATGCTTTAATTAACTACATTTTTTTCGATTCGAATGACTCAATCATTATTTTGATTTTTAATACATTAGAGGACATTGATTTCTTTTGTAACAAAAAAATATATTAAACACTGATGTATTTGAAAATATTATTGCTATTACTATTACAAGGCGATTGAACGTTGAACTGAACTTATCATGACGTGTGATATGTAATAAAGCAAATGTTAAGATAAGTTTCAAGGGATATTTACCTTTCGCATGATCTTTGTCCAGAGTAAGTACTGTTTTTTTCCAGTCTTCTAATTTTTCTTGCAGCGGGAATACCAAACACTCCATAATTATACTGAAAGCAAAAGTGATTTGTATTCGTACGAGACAATAACATAATTAGATTCATTATGCAAACACGTTAAATATCTGACCTGATATACTCTCAAACTATTCAAAGTGCTTTTACGTTTCATTCTTAGCTTCATTATATTAGTCTAGGTTTATGGACCCCAAAGGTAATTCGTAATACGATAACGATATGCCCTCAAATTTTAGACGTTATAGGATTAATTAAAAAAATGAAAATTGAGCTCTGAAAATGGTATCTAGGAAGTTTTTGTGTCGCTGATCACGAATCCGAGGTCAATTACCCGGAAAACTCAACCGGGGACCAGAAAATCGGGGAAATTTGGCTATTTCCCAGTTATTTTTCCAAACTTTGTACTTTTTGCCTTCAAGAATGGCTTCTAGGAAGTTTTTCGGGTCGCTAATCACCATTCCGAGGTCAGTCGTGCGGAAAATTCATCAAAAGGCAGGTAAAATAAATAACTCAAATTTTCCCGATTTTCTGGTCTCTGGTTGAGTTTTCCGGATAACCGACCTTGGATTCGTGATCAGCGATCCAAAAAATCTCCTAGCTACCATTTAACGAGCTTAATTTTTGAATCATCTTTGGGGTCAAAACATCATGCAAAATTATTTTTTTTCAGATTCCACCTTCTAAACTAAAGTTATTTATTCGGCCATTTTCTCCAGCTTACAGCCTAGAGTATATAGACTACATAGAGAATCGATTTGTTCGCGCTGTTAAGGAATAAAGTCGTAAAAAGTGTACACTTGTGCAAGGTGAATTTAGCGGCTGGTAAAATGTGATAAACTTTGACTTGTTTGTACGCCAAGCTAACAATAATTTTATAATAATAAAAACATTTATAAAAATATCATAGTAAGTATCACAATAATGTATATGATAATTCCACGTAAGGTCCGAGATGGAACTTATGTGTGGATATATACATAAACATACCAATACATATACACATTTTAAAAATAGTAGGTTATCATTGCAAATCATTATTTGTAGTGATAATTAGATAAAGCATTTTCTCCAACACGATTTTAGATAGTATCTTTTCTGTGACTAAAGATTATATTGTAACCACGGTCGTATATACAGGTCTGGAAACTCTATGGTTGACTTGAGTCTCTTACGGGTCGCCTAACTCGTAGTCTCTCGCTCAGCTAGCGCTTGGATCACGAAGTGTTAAAACGATTTCTATCCGGAATCGCAAGCATCCACTTTTTTCGCATTTCCGCATCTTTCGGCACTTTAAAAACAGAAGTTCCTTGCTTTACACTTTTGTACCCCGCTTTGCATTTCGGCACAATGCACGATTTCGTAATTGGTTTCTAAAAACGCAGGTATTCCTTGTGTTGACAAGTCAACTGACAGTTGTCAGAAAATTCTCTTACGTGACGACTTTTGGTACTACGGGCCAGTCGACGCTTAGCGGACTTACTGCTCACATAGGAAACAAGTATACTTTGACCATCGACATATACATATGGACTGCGCGTGGCAATGATAAGCGCGGCTAGTGCAGGCGAGAGAGAGGGAAAACGAAGAGGCCGGATCTATCGCGTTTCTATTGGCCGCTGCGTACTGTAGCTAGTATGTTTACGTCCCGAGCCGGCCTTTTCGTTTTCCCTCTCTCTCGCCTGCACTAGCCGCGCTTATCATTGCCACGCGCAGTCCATATGTATATGTCGATGACTTTGACTATGACAACCTCGAGTTTCCAGACCTGTGTATACGACCGTGATTGTAACATATATCATTCTGACAGACAGTGTCTGAAGTATATTCCATCACTAGATAGCGGTTAAACTGTGATGTATGTTAGAATGATATTTTAAAAATGAAATATATTTTAAGAATGAATAGGAATTATTTTGACTAATAAAATGGCCCGTTTTTGTGAAATTTATAAAATCTTGTTAGAGAAAGTATAGTCTTCTAACTCGTTTGGAATGGCAAATTCCACACTCGTGACACATAGCCCTCGCCTTCGGATGGGAACTACAAACTTTTGCTCATGTGGAATATGCGCCATTCCAAACTTGCAGAATATACTATTCTGACTCAATTTGAGAATATACATTATTTCTAGGAGTACTTAAAATATAATTCCTCATTACCTATATAGATATAGGGACCGATTTTGCCAAGGTGATAGCTATCGCTTTCATAAAAAATCGCTACGTCTGTAAATATTATGATTTTACCCTTTGAACTTGGATTAAACATGTTATTTATGTAGATGTTAAATGAAAGGAGGCCTAGTATAGTACCTTGGGGCAATCATTCTGTCTTTGTCTTCATATATTTCGCAATTTTTGGTTGAAATGTTGGATTTCGTTGATACAAAAATTCTATATCGGACATTTTGCCAGATCTTTGATTGATGAAAATGAATGTAGAAATTATCACACGCAAAGACCATGCTGAGGAGAATACTCCAATTATTTTGGGATTAATAATTAACTGCTTTTGTGACCTTCTAAAACACAACTGATCGCGAAGTCAGTACAACATGTGGCATGTGCCATTCACGAAGGCATTGGTAAGATTACAGTGAGCTGTCAACAAAAAATATTCAGCAATTTGTGTATATTTAGAAAATTCAGAAAATCAAACAAAAGGAGTCTCCCAAGTCATCTAGTTCAAATGATGTAAGGCTATAATCTTGTTGACTTGAACTTTTTCAGTTAATTAGCCTAATGTTTACATGCACTGCTGTTATATAAAATTGACATGACGTTTCGCATCAGTATTATGTACCTATTATTTCTCAATTTGTGTGCATTTTCTGACGATAAGATATTGAAATTTCTCAAAATTTATAGAATTTGTCTTCCATTGCAAGTTTCACCCCAAATCTCCTCTTCAAACTCTCGTATCTAGATATAATTTGTTCAAAGGATTTTATAGATTTTCAAATCTCACAAATCATTCACACATACAATTTTTACCTCACTCACTATAGGTAGCATAAGAGAAGTATTTTGTAATTGGTACAAACAAATTTCCGGATTTTCTCAGCCTATCCGTTTTGAGCCTGAACCCACCTAGACTATTTTTGAGATGGTGTCTGTGTTTATGCATATGTATGTGCCAAACCCACTGTGGAACCTAAGCGTCGTTCCTATTGGTAAATTCCGTAAATTTTCGCAAACCGTTTTAGAGTGGTAAAAATTTGAAATATGGTTCTGGGGGAGGGGGTGGCAGTCGCTTTGCAAGTGGTGATAAAATTGTTTTTGTGGTTATAAAACTACTCAACCCTCAGAAGTGTCCGAAATTCTTATTTTAAGATTTGAATGACGTTTCATTGCATCATCGAAGTGTGACTTCATCTAGTTACTTTGAGTTAATTACTCTGTGGTAACATATAATATGAACAAAATGCTGTAGACAAAAGAATTACGTACTTTGTGGTATTATGAAAGTAACGTTGATATTCTGTGTGTCAATGATTTTGTCAGTTCATCTGACCAGCTATAATTAATTTTAATATAAATAACCTGGTACGACATGTATAGGATAGTTCATATATAAAATATGTACTTCAGGGTGACCAAAAAATCAAAAGAGATGTTGGTATAAATTATCTTTACTGCATTAAAGCAACTAGTCGATTAAACCCCATTGTGTTGGTCCCAACATCCTTAAACCGCCAGAAGTGGGTATCTACATATTGATTTATTTTTTAATGAATTAATAATATGTTGCCAAATAAAAAATAACGCTTTTGTGAAATTTCTAAAATCTTATAAGAGAAAGTCATACTAAAACGTTTGGAATGTCATATTTCACAATCGCGAACCGTAGCCGTGGCCTTCTGCTCGGGAATACAAACTTTCATTCGTGTGGAATATGAGCCATTCCAAACTTGTAGAATATACTAATTCCTTTGTAATAATTATGTTCAATTAGACTATGTTGGCATTCTTTTATCCGAAAAGTTATTCAATGCCCCACTTTGTAAACACTATAAGTGTTTACACTCTTCTAGGAGGCCAAAACGTAATGTGAAAACCGATATTAATTATTGACTGCGTGGATTTATGATCAAATTCCTAAGGATATATGAATAATTTATACTTGGATCAAGAATTAATGTTGAAAATTACCGATATATCAAAATGAAAAAATTGAAAGGAAGTTAAAGGCTGGTCATTGAGAAATGATTGATTGCTGAACTGAATATATTACATAATTGAGTTGTAGGCAAGTCCAGAGGGAAGTGCATAAACCATTCAAAATCAATAACGCATATTATGATGTTAATGAACTTTGCCTCCACGTCCATATACATTCGTGAAGTTAGTTGTAAAACTATATTTATCCGGAAAGTTATATTTATCCGAATAATTCAAAGTTGCATTTTCAAGAACTCTGGATCTAAACATTGTACAGATATATAAACGAGTTCCGTCATTATAGAAGTGACCTAAAACAAATAACAGAAGGTAACGTTCATTTAGATTAAAGCGCATGTGGTCAAAAGCACAAAGAGGAAAACATAATAATAAAGAACCTATAATAAAGAAACGAAAAGCGAGTTATGTTGCTGAAAAAAGTTAAATCCCATTAGGGAGTATTAGGGTATTCCGCACACAAAGAGAATGAGAAGGATTAATTCTCATTTCGACATGCACCTTTTGCCTAACGGCGATTCTTGCTTAATAAGAATGCCTGAAAATGATATAAAATTAATAGAGTATGATCTTGAGGGTCTAAAGAGTATGAATGATGGATTTTAATTACAAGGCAGCTTATCGAAAGAAACCGATTATGAAACATTCTTCAAACTGTGCTATAATGGATCTTGGTCAACATTTATAGTAGTTTTCTGTATTTAGTAGTGGATCTTTAGGCTAGACCCTATAACTAAATCACTTATAAACAAGCTTTTCAGTAAACAAAAGAATAATGTCAATATAGATATCAATACGTTATCTCTTTCTCCTTCATAGTACAACATGACGGGGGAAAAAGCATAGTTCGAGCGACAGCATAGCAGCTATGTCAAATTTACAACAATTGTCCATTGTGTATGCGTTCCATAATATTAAAAAAGCTGTGATCAGTTGATCACGTGACTGATTTCACTTTCGTTGGCAAAATAGCTTTTGGACAGTCCTGCTGGTCAAATGTAAATGAAAGTAGGACCAGAAAAGGTATTGGAAATAATTTCAAATCGCTAATGAAAGACGTTATTATACTTTATGTTACATTGATATTTTATCCAAACAATGTACATAATGTATTTCACAATTCTATGTTTTATTCTACATCTCTGTCTAGTTGACTTTCGCAATGATTAAAACACAAACACACACGAGACATCATGTCAAAAACAGTCTAGATCGATTCAGAAATGCTCCAAACAGATACTACTACGTGATGGAAGTAACAATCATTGAATATTATAAAGCATGTCATTTCAGTAGTTTTGAACCACGGTCATATATACAGGTCTGGAAACTCTAAACTGTTGCGTAGTACCAAAAGGGTGGCGCATGAGTCGAGGGATGTTCTCTGGCACGTATACGACCGTGTTTGAACGATATGACGCCTAATCCTGACAACATACTTCGATCCATGCGCCAGCTGGTGGCTGAACGAGGGACTACGAGTTTGGTGACATGTAAGACACTCATGTCAAACATAGAGTTTCCAGACCTGTTTATACGACCGTGTTCTGAACATATCCAAAACTTGAAATTGCAATGTATAATGTCATTTCGTGCAGAAAGACATTAACCAGTATATATTCTATAATATACAGATGTTACACAAATTCGATGCATTAGCATTTCTATCTCGGTAACTATAAGAGATATAGAGTTCGTTAAATGGAGGTAAAGTTGCGCATTTTAATGCTGAATAAGTTGTAAAAAAGGAATTGAAAAATACGTTTTAGTTTTTATTTGGTAGCGGCTTCGTGATTTTAATAAAAAATCACATTACCGTAACAACTTAAGCTTTATTCATGAAATAAAATTTTTAAAAACTAACAATAACTTTTTGTGTCAAATTTTAAACATATTAACAATGTCTAATTTTCTGGATGTTCAAAAGATAGTTACTTAAATACACTTGTGGATTTTTTGTGGTATTTCATTTATTGTCCTTTGAACAGAACAGAACACCTTGCTATGATACAAAAAGCATTTCTAATTCGAGTTTTTAATTTTTTTAGGTTATTTATTTCGGTTTTATGAATAAACTTTTTTAGTACACCCAAACACAATAATACCACTAGTTCCATCTGGTGGCTTGGTTTTGTTTCAAAATCAATGCCTACTCTTCAATTAAAAAACGAAGTAATCGAAATTTTTTTAATTTCAACTAATTATTCAGCATTAGAATGCGTAACTTTGGCTCCGGTCAACAACCCTCTATCTCTTATAGTTACCTAGATAGCAATGCTAATTCATTCAATTTGTAACAGCCTGTATAAATGAATTACTCAATCACAATTCGTTCTAACATAGGAACTGTTAATAATTCTTAAATTTCTACCACTCCGGTAATACCTCGTAAGATATTGAAACAAAGGTTGCAGCAGTTCTGACGAGAGGGGTAGGCATAGGAGTTTTTCTTCAAAGTTTGCAGGTTATAGGCATCAGGAAAGACCTCACTAGGTAAATAGTTCCATAAATTCGGCGTTCGATAGAAAAACGAAGTCTGGTAGGTCCCGGTCCTAACAATGATAAGGGAGATCGACCACTTTTCTATGATATTCTAGACAATTCAATGAATTCGTAATTGGGACATGTCAAACCAGTCTATTCTGAATATAATCTAAGAGCTTCAACATATATTTGGGATCTGAATTCCAAAAGTGTGAATAGTAATTCAGAACAGGCCGAATATGTGCTTTGTAGACCATAAGTAGCAGCTGGGGTGTAAAGTAGGTCTTGGCACGGAATAGGAAACCAACTGTGAAGAACTTTTCTCAATGGATCTCACATGACCGACCCATGAGAGGGTGATACTGAACATGGATATTTAGGACTTCATAGTTCTACTCGACATCATCATATCAAGGTGCATACCGACATGCAACAAAACATCATTGCGAATGCCGTCGCCCAGCATCATCGCGTCTAGTGAAGACATTACAACATGGTACCATAACAAAGTGGCAACATCACCGCGTTCCGTTAGTAGTAGGTTTTCTGCCATCGCATCAAAAAATGTTACGAGGTCTTGTTCTTACCGCTGTTACATGTGTGGACGGCCAATTCCTAACATCACTTCAATCGAATGCAACTAACTTGGCTCGGAATGGCAAAATATTCGTGACATTGTTACGATGTTCGAGACGATCACATACCACATGTTGTGGACTGCGGAGACGATGTTGCGCGCGGTGTTGTTTCGTTGCCTAGGCGCGGGGTGATGTTGCGCGACGGCATTCGGAGTGATGTTCTGTTGCATGTCTGTGTGTGTGTAGGAATTCTGGGATCCGCCTAGAGAAAATACAAGCTTGGGTTTTGGTTGCATCAAATTCTACTAGATTATCAGATTCCCATTCAAAAATTCTTGTTAGATCTTCATTTCTTGTATCGACCTGTCTCTGTCTTTTACCTCTGGCTTCATTGGATGATAAAGAGGTTATATAGGAGAAAACGGAATGAAGTGTACCATCATCCGCAAATCTGTGGACGAGACAGGAAATTGTTGATATTGAGCAGGAAAATTGGTGCCAACACCAGCGTTAATATACATTGAATAGCAGGAGACACTACATGGAGTATCTATCTGGAAGAAAACTCGTGCTTGGTGTCAGAGTCGGTTGGATTTATTTGCAGGTATCCAATGCTACAGCAGAGATTCCCATATTTTACAATGGATGTCTGCCATACATGTTACATAGGCAAGCCGATCTTCAGTTGATCTCTAGGGACGAAAGCCATATTCAGTATCAGTTCAAGCCTCAAGTCAGCAGTGAACATGCCACCTTCAACGGTTGGCCAACCGTCCATATCAAGTCGTGCTATTGTGACGCGTAATCTATCCGGAAGCTAAGATTTTTCAAGCCATATTGCCGGTCGTTCACGATTTTGGAGCTGTCCAATGAGCTCTATGTTGATTGCTTTCTCCATTACTTTAGATATCACAGATAATAGTAAAATGTGTCTATAGTCCTTAGGAAGAATCTTCTTTAAATTTTTGGAAATGGTTTGAATCACAATGTCTTCCAGCTGGAAGGTAACACTAAGTTTGAATAAAAGTGTGAACAGCCTGCAAAGAACTGATCTTAATTCTGGGGCACGTTTTTTAATAACAATAGGTGGAATTCCGTCTGGCATCATACCCTTTTTGGTATTGAGATCAAGCATAATGTGCCTAATTGTATGTTCGAAAAATACAATTTCAGACATATGGTTATCGATGGTAGCGATATTATAATTATACCTCTTCCCTCCCAACATTCCACCGCTGGCTCACACGATGTTCTTCGAACATTATAGGTTTCCCTCTCGTGTACTCAAAGTATAAAAAAATTGTGTCTATTCATCCCTATAATATAACAAAAGAAAAAGGCAGGTTAGTATGCAGAATAAAATAAGATGATGTTTCCGAGAGAACCAAAACATCGAACAATTAGTTTCTAGAAATTCCCTCTGGCTTCAGACTTTTCGATACATCCAATAATATGAAGTAGTATAGTTTTCAGATCTATTTGCTAAAATAGGTTCTAAAAGTCATGAATTGCATTTAGTAGCCAAACTCAAAATTATTGATCCAGCTGAGTAGTGTTCTTTGTGGTATTCTACGACGTATTGCCGGACATTACTCACTAAACAGGATCGCTTCAAGAAATTTCAAAAGATACTTCAAATATTGGAGATGCTCATTAAATGGGGCATATTCTTTGTGATAAAACTAATGTCATACGGCTTAGAATGTATAAAATAGAGGAACAGTGAATACGTCCTATATCACCACCAATTATGTATTATTTGCAAACTTACCTGGTGAATGTTTTCATTCGAGCTTCTACCGCTTTATGCCTCAAACATATCCTTGTTAATGCCGTTCCAATTTCCCGAGTTGCACCTGGAATGAAGAGATAATAATAATAACTTCGCTTATAACACGATAGTCGAAAGAAAATGTTTCAAATACATGGAGAATACTTATATGCTTGAATCGGAAAATATGGGAAGAATTCCAATACAATATTTTCATCATTATCAACATCATGGAGATTGTACATTATGTGGGGAATCGGCTGATAATTGATTTTCAAAATTTTTTCAAAAAAGTATTTACTTCGAAGAATTCTGAAATGAACTTTAGAAAGAAACTATTTTCTTTACTTTCTGAAGAAGAATATATTACGAACGGATCCTGTGTAATTTGATAGAGCTTCAATCCAAGTGATCTTAATTGGTTGGAAACCCGACAATTCTAGAATATTACAATATATTGTCTATATTGTACCTCGCTTCTCAATAGGAATAGGCCTTTCAGAACAGGCTTGGACATAATGCCTAACCAAGGTTTATTCGACGCGATGAAATGGTGAAGTACCCGCGTGCGTGTGTGCTCATATATTGAAGGTTTAAAAAAATCCTATTTCGTTTCGTTCCATATTGTTCCAATCAACCACATTTTTTAGTTTAGTTCGAAAATCAGTCAGTGTGTTGTAAATATTAGCATCAAAGAATTAAAAAATGCTTGTAATGTGGAATAAATGAATCAAAGTTTAATATGTGCAACCTAGTTTTTAATTTTTAATCTTTCCTAAGTGATATTATGGATTTGCATAAAGTCGAAGCCAATTTCCGCAAATATCGAATATTTATAACATTCTTCTGCGAATATTCATTTATGTTAAGCTTGTACGTAATTTCGTTGTAAATTTTAGGAAGTTTTGTTGAGAATCATTTCATGATACACGCTGTAACCCATATTCTAATAAACATTGGTATTGGTAAATATTATTATTGTTTTTGATAGAGCCTTAAAAATTACTGGAATAGGTTAGGGTGTCGGTGGGGAGTCGGCAAAAAAAAATGTTTTAAATGGAATCTAAGACATATTCAAAACATTAGAACACAATAAAAAACCTAGATTAGAAAGACGCAATATTTATTATCTTTGTATTCAACCTATTCGATTTATACTTATGCAACATCACAGATGGAAACTGCGGACAAGGTTGGTAATGTGAAAGGGTATGAAACTAAAAGGTTTTACAATAATACGATTACATTTACATAAATAGAGCAATACAAATTATGTATAATTTCAAATCTTTTATGCTAAACAGACACCTGAAGATGACATTCCTGAGCTACATTGCAATAAGCTGGTAGCAATATATACTCAAATTCACATGGCTCAAAATGTCAAGGATTCCGCCAAAGCTTAAGGCAGTTAGTTTCGTTTTATCGTTGTAGATGAATTTCTAAAAGTAAATGGTGATTATGCGACGATTCAAATGATTGAAAACGATTTAATTGAAACGGACAAATATGTTCCTGTTCTATGATAGCATCGAGGATCAAATTATGTTCTTAGACTTAACGTTCGAAATATTGTAATAACTTTTGCCTATATATAAGTCATCAAAAGTTGAAAATTATTAGCTATTATACAGGATATTTACATCTAAAACGCACTTTCGAAGTATTTTGAGTACCAATGGCACTTCCGGTTGCACCATATTTTATGTCCATTGTGAAAGGACCAAGACATACGAGAATTTGAGACAGCATGTGGAAGAAAATCACGGCAGAAGTATTGAAAAATTCATACTTGAATTCGCTAGCAGCCAGGAATATGAGGTGTGGAAAGATTCAGAAAAAGTAGGGACCAGTTATACGGACCACAAGGAGGTTCAGGTGAATGTAATAAAGACGATACAACATGTATTGATCGTACAAACCAAGTATTGCAAAAGAACTGAAACATCTGGTGAAACAATAAAAATGCTGGGGTGTGCGTATTCCTTTATTTAAATTTATGAGTTATTTAAACTCATACTATGTTGATACTCATTTCAAATCATATTTTGATCAGGTGGTAAAGTAACTGTCAACTTTTGAAAAACATGATTAGGAGGAATTGAGAAGTAAACATCTGTTGACCCCTGGGAAGAGTATGTTAGTGTGTCAACAGACTTTGTGCGATGGAAAAAAATTGGAAATGCCGAAATGGGAAATATTGAGAAGAGAAGACAGGACAACGAGCTGCATTGAACGTTCCGGAGTAGAATACAGATGGCAAGAATTTCGCTTTTCAATTTAGTAAAAATACTTTTCTGGTTTGAACATATGTCATAATGTTACTTAAACCTTCCATCTTTTTACTAAATTGAAAAGCGACATACCTTCCAAAAAGATAACCCATTCTATATATTCAATTCCTTGTAAAGATTGCGGAAAATTATACATCGGCCATCCTTCCCAATACCTCGATCGAAGATTAAATGAACATAAATGTCATTTAACTACAATACAAAACTTTTGCATTTTGAAAAGAATAATGATAGACGTTTGATATTAGAAAGTACTCAAATTAAAAGAAACAATTATGTTAATAATAAAATGGATTCTAATCTCTCAAACTTTATAATATTCCGAGATTCAAACTTAACCAAATTCAGATATTTTGAATGACCACTTTCTGTTGTCTATTTAATTCAACATAAAAAGAGATGTATTATCCACGGTCGTATACACACGACCGTGGTATTATCTTCCACATAGTCAAAGTATACCAGGTCTGCCGGAGCCTCCCTTCCATCGTTTCTCGCGCTGGGTGACGTCACACAGCTCCTCCAATCACAGCCTTGCTCTCATCAGCTCGTCGCCGGCACGTAACAACATCATATTATGTCGTCGTCTATGACATTAATGACATTAAATAAACGAAATAAAAGACCAATCAGATTGCACTAAAATTTTAAAAAGAGTAGGGGAGACCGGGGATTTTTGTTAAAAGTAAGAGAAGATGAATTAAATGGGTCTGCCGAGATACCAACAACACGTATCGGTTATTCCAAACCACGACAGGTAAGATGTGTCTTTGTGCGTGTGCGTGGTTTATGTTTCATATGGCTATATCAATTTTAGGTCTTTACCGACATCCAAGAAACCCTTCTGGCGAGTTACATTCTTCAAGCTGCAGACATATACTATGGATTAGCACCGAAACAAATAAGAGCTTTTGCATTTGAATATGCCGTGGCGCTAGAAACAAAATACCCGCCACAATGGAATGTAACAAAAATGGCTGGCGAAGACTGGTTTACGTTTTTTATGAAGCGACACAGGGAACTATCCATCCGAACACCAGAGGCGACAAGTTTGGCAAGAGCTACGAGCTCCAACAAATCCAATATTGAGAAGTTTTTTGAGAACCTAAGCACTGTTCTGAATCGTCTTAAAATTGGACCCGAAGATATATATAACATCGACGAAACGGGGATCACTACAGTACAAAAACCAGACCGTATTGTAGCCAGAAGACGTTTTAAACAAATTGGAAGAATTACTTCCCAAGAAAGAGGCACGTTGGTGACTTTGGCCGTTGCGGTATCAGCTATAGGAAATAGCGTTCCACCATATTTTATATTCCCAAGAGTAAATTTCAGACAACATATGTTGAACAACGCTCCGCCAGGAAGTATTGGAGGTGCGAATCCTTCGGGATGGATGACCGCAGTACATTTTTTAGAATGGTGTAAGCATTTTGTTAAACACGTGAAATGTTCCCCAGATAAACCAGTTCTTCTTCTCCTCGATAACCATGATTCCCACCTGTCCATCGCTGCTTTAGATTTCCTGAAACAAAATGGTGTAGCAGTTTTGTCTTTTCCACCTCACTGTTCCCATAAGTTGCAGCCGCTAGACAGATCTGTGTATGGGCCACTAAAAAAATATGTTAACTCAGCCTGTGATTCCTGGATTACAAATCATCCTGGTACAACCATGTCAATCTATGACATTCCAAAAATTGTTGCAACTGCATTGCCACTAGCGGTTACCCCTAAAAATATCACGGCAGGCTTTCAGGTGGCAGGAATATATCCCTTGAATAGAGATATATTCCCTGAAGAAGAATTTCTACCATCATATTCGACAGATCGTCCAGAAAAACAAAGTGATTTGAATAAAAATGGAGACGCTCCAACGGAAAGTTGTGATCAAGGTCAGAGTAATCAAATTGGTGAAGTTAGTCTCGAAATAGAATCTCAACCAGGTACTTCGAACGATCGTATAAGAGAACATACGCCAGAAATCACTACTGAAAAAGTTACACCTCTTAAATTAAAGCCTCTTCCAAAAGCGGGTCCACGAAAAGAAACGAAACGAGGGAGAAAATGTCGCCAAACGGCAATATTGACAGATAGCCCTGTCAAAGAGGCTCTTAGGGATGAACAGAACAAGAAGGTCTCATCTTAAAAGAAAGTGTTTCAACAGGATTATGAGGAAAACATAAATAAAAATGTTCCTAGAAAAAAAAGTAAGCCAACAATAGACAAACAAATTAACAGTTTGAATCATACTAGTGATGACGAAGACTGTCCTTGTCTGTACTGTTTTGATACATTCAAAAATAGTAAACCTGGCGAAAATTGGATCCAATGTGTTTCCTGTCACCAGTGGGCACATTGTGACTGCGCCGAGGGAAATAACTCTGATTTTCGTTGTATTAATTGTTTAAGCGAGAACGGCAATTAGTCTTTAGTCATTTATGAACAATTTTGTGTTTTTATTCTTTTTTTGTGTTTTTATATTTGAAAAAAATAAAAATGTATACTTAGACTCGATGTGTTTGTAATTTTCAAGAAAAAGGATGTCCGCGGCAACGTACCCCATCGCTGCGGCAATTTGCCCCAAAGCGGGGTAGGTTGCCGCACCGTGCTTCTCATAAAAATATAATTTTTTTTCCAAAAACTTGTGTTGTTGAAAAATTATCAAGCATGTCAGATTGCACCTAAGACATGAAAGTATTCAATAGACCAATTTACATTTATTTACATTAAACACATAAAAATATGTATTGAAAAAATTCAAAAGTGCGGCTACTAACCCCGGTCTCCCCTACAAGGGAGGCTCCGGCAGACCTGGTATACTTTGACTATGATCTTACATGTTGAATTTATGACAGTGACAGCTTTGAAATTCAATTCTCCATAGAGTTACCTTGAACTTGATTACTTGTTAGTTACAGAAATGAAATGTAAATCATAGAATAGCTGATTCATAAAATAATCGTAGTTATTTAGATTTGTAAAATTATAGAATAGTACCTTAGGTATTTAATTAGCTAGATTCAATCCGTTTCAAGTACATCAATTTGATAATTAGCCACACATTACTCTTTCACACACAACCGATCGAATGTTTTCTGCACTTTTAATAGGATTTTGAAACAAGTCGGCTGCAGACGCATTTCATCAATCAAAGTCACCTATTATTATTTAATTTACATGGAAACACTAATAAACATAACAATTTTTGATAAAGAGAAAAAAAACGTAAATCTACAAATGGTGCAAGAATATAAATACAAAATAATATATTTATAAGAAAGATTGATTGAAACAGTATACCTAACTTCAAATTTGAACAAGTTACATCTTTATTTTGGTACTACTTATTTATACTTGATGCATGTCTTCTAGAAGGTATGTAATAGATGAATTAGTTGCCGAATGGGAACATAAATTCATTTTCAAAGTATTATAACCAGCACATCCTAAGAGATGCAAAATCTATTAATCACTACATAAATATGTCGAAGGATTCAATGACTGTTAAATCTCAGATTTCAATAGCTGTTTTCGTCATGTTGAAGAGGATATATCGGGGTGGCATGAACGAGACTTAACTTCCCAGAAATTTTCCCACTGATTATAGATATCATAGAAATATGTTGTTAATTCGAATAAACTCTAAATGTCATATAGTATAATTTGACGTTCTTCCACGTTTATACTGTCCGAGGACAACAGCTAGTAAATATATAAATCACAATTAGACATTTAACATGCAGAAGGATCCGAAAGCTAACAAAAGTAGGTAAAAGGGTTGGGTTGGTTTCGATCGAGGGATGGTTAATGTACACTGTTATTTTATGTAAATTCTGCGAATTAATAGACACATTTATTCAAGAGTAATTAGTTTTTCACAAGCAGTTTTTTCTAGGTGTTACTTTTATGCTAAGAGACTCATGAGGTGCTCTACAATTATACTCTCATTATACTATATTTTATATTATAAATAAATTCCCTACGAGATAACTAAATACGTTGTTCTCTGTGGGATTATCTTCTGTAGTCTTTGGGATTTAAGTAAATTATTAATCAAGTAGGCGCCTGTCACAAATAAATTTTAAATTAATAATTTCGTGGAACGCCATTTTTCTACGAGAAGTTTGTTAGTTTTCATAAATAATTATAAATTTTTTTTGCTTTGAGACATTATTTCAACATCCGTTTGAACTTTCAAGGATTACTCAGTTCAACAACGTGTGTTTTGTGTAGAAACTTACATAAGAAGCAATTCGATAGAAGAAGTTAGGCGTGCATTCCGGCGTCAGTTTAATAACAACAATAAATCGTAACACTGCTAAGTTATGGGTTCGTCATTGGCGTGAAAATGGTTCTGTACAAAATTTGAAGAAGCCTGGACGTCGAAGAACAGTTCGTACACTAGAAAATATTGAACGAGTTAGAATTGCGTTTACGAGAAGTCCTAAAAGGTTTGCTAATCGACAAACCCTTATTCTAGGAATATCGAAGGGAAGCTTAGATCGAATTCTTCAAAGGGATTTAAAATTGCATCCCTATAAATACCAAATGGCACAGCACCTTAGCAATCAAGATAAAGAAGCAAGGTTAGCATTTTGTCAAGAATTTTTGGATTTACAAATTATTAATTGTCACTTCGAATTCATACAACAATAATAACTTCTCCAACAGTGGAAAGCTAAAGTAAAATAAATTAAGCCCCTATGATCATTATTAAATTTATCCTATGCATCCATCAAATGTATCGCAGATAATATGAAATTACCTTGTAGACGATAAAAATCAATAACAAAAGCATAGCGCAATTCTGAAATCAAGACTTAAAATCGAATTACGCTTCGGTGAGTCTCTTCAGTATCTCATTATTACTACTACTTACCTTGCCAGACAGACTTTTGTAACGATGGATACAGAAAGTAACATTACCTTGCCTGCATCCCAACTACAAACTTATTAATCAGTGCGTGACATCCAAAGGCAAGGATGCATAGTCGTTTCTTGCTTTTTTCGGATCACCAACTAAGATTTTATTTAGTTGAGGAATATTATACAATATTTTATGCAGTAAGGAAACAATAGGCGTTTATGCGATCGAATTTTCTTTAACGTACATCACAGTCTTGCGAGTAAAACGATTTTCTCTTTGTTATGGTTAGGAACTAAGCTTTTCCGACAAATTATTGTGATTTTTTATGTAGAAATGGCATTCCGTTCCCCTGATCCTTCTGCTGTATTCACATTTTCAGCATAATCTGCTCTTGTTAAACTATGGTGTTAGGTGAAATCGATTGGGGTAGGTTAGTTTCCGTTGATTTAGTTGATTTTGTTCTTCCAGTCTATTAGTATTGTATTTATTTTACACGAGAAGGAAACCTACAATGTTCGAAGAACATCGTGTGAGCCAGCGGTGGAATGTTGAGACAGGAATTTTTCTTAAAAGTTTGCAGGTTATAGGCATAAGGTAAAACATCAATAGGCAAAGAGTTCCACACCTTTCGATAGAGAAATCAAGTCAGGTAGGAAGAAGTTCTGCAGTTCTCGATCTTGACAAAGAAAGGGTGACTAGCTTGAACTATACTAGACATTATTTAGTGTAGGTTTATGTTATGATTGTTTATTACAAATTTGGAATCATTTGCCTCAATATTACAAATGTTATCACAGGAATATTTAAACGGAAAATGTTGCTCTTGACACGTCCAAAAATGCAAAAAAATAATTTTAGGTGCTCCATTACACTAATTATACTTTGAACCCTGGAAAGTCAGCAAAATTACCCTTGATCTCAAAGGGAATAAATATTTACTTTATCGTGCTCATGAGGAATTCTTATAATTTATGTAAGATAGTGGGGCGACTTGAATTATACCAAGAATGTTAGACAGCTTAATATATAGTCCGGGAGCTACTAAATAACAGTAATTTAACATTGAGAAAACTATTTTCTGTTGCATTAATATACACCTAATCATTCGAATTTCTTTAAAAATAGTAGATAATAGCGCTTGATTTTGAGAGTACCACAAACACGTAATTTTTTCATTAGCTATTTGATAATACTATACCGGCAGATCGTGAAGACTTCTGAGTGTTACAATATTCGTATAAAATTGCGAAATTTCGCACTTTTGGAAACTTCAAATTAATTATGACATAATTATTTCAAACGTAAAGCAAGGCACACGTTTTAGATTCCACAACCACCCTTGACCAAGATAATTTTTGATATCCCGGTATATAGAGTATTTATCGCTATCGTTTCGGATGTAATAGTGGTTTAATAATTAAAATTCTTTCAAGAAGATTTAAAACCCTACAAAAATTGTTATAGTGAAATTTAATAGATTTTTAAGCATAACAATATGATTGAATTGATAAAAATCATCAGAGTCCATGCATTATCAATTTCCCATTCTATTTGTTCATGCGCCCACATAAATTTACCAAAAAATGTATCAATTCGATAGGTATATTTTTCCCGATTTTCTCTTCTATTGTTCTAAATTTGATAGAACATAAATAGAAAAGAGCTATTAAATTTATAGTGACTATTTGATGATAATTTGTTTCGATGAAGATGATTTAATTACTTACTTCCAGAGATGGCAAAAATTTTGAATTGAGGTTTTTCTTAGCCATTCATTTCACACATATACTTATATACATATAACTTTAGAAATGTTCAGAATTACTCTTTATTCATAAAACTAATAACTTAGAAATGTATATACAATTGATTAGTATGATATAATAACTTCTTTTTATATTATCTATTATCATTATTAGTATTATTTTTGCTAAATCATTTAGATGCAATTTTTTTTGGCTCATATCAAGTTTTGTATTTGATATGAGAATTCATTATTATTTTTATTTGTTTGAATAAATAAATGAATACATTTCTTGGGAAACCTCGTTTATCGTTGCTCATCATGAACAATGAAACAGAGTTTGCAAAATCAATTGAATAAGACAAAAAATCGATTTCCTTGAACAATCATAATGACTTGCTGAACATACCGGTAAGTAAATTCGTTTCATGAGAAAAATATAGCCGGCATGGATGAAGAGATTCTTGAGCCAAATTCTACTAGCCTTCCACTTATAGTGAACGGCTTATTCAAATAAAACGATGAGACAATGAACCTAAGCTCATATTAATCCTACTGTTCATATTTTCTCGTATTCTATAATATAAATAAAATAGGTTGTATTCCCTGATCAATTCTCTTCAAGAACCATAAAACATATATAGATAGTTATCTTCATATTAATTATTATTGGTGTGGTATCTCATGTAGGAGCTGTTAAATATGTTAATCTGTTTTCTGTTTCTGTGGTTTATTCACCCATAGCATAGAGTGCGGAGTTAGTTCAAGTTTCGAAGAAGCAACGACAAGACCTTGAAGAACAACAAGATGGAGACTTAAGAATTGTGGCGTCTCATCATAGTGTCGAACAGAAGTAGCAAACACTTGTTGATGTAATAATAAAACCAATATTAAAGTTTATTAACAAAGTCGATATTCATGTTTAACCCTTAACTTTAATAGGAGCCGCCAGGCTTGACAACGGGATCAAGCTTAGCTAGAGTCTGGTTGTCTCAGCCACGAATTTAATGGATTGACCCAAGTCTGGGCCGATACTGAAATATCAGTCTGAGCTGAGCCTTGGCGGAGTACTGGAGCAGTGCACGCCTAAGTCCCGCCATACCCTACAAATCATGCCTCGGCTTTCAAGTCTCTAGTCAAGCCTCAGCGAGACTTGAGATTCTGAGTTCTTCTCTCCATGTCCGTCCATTACTTAATTGCTATATAACAGTGATTAATATTTTATATCTCAAATCGAAAAATATAATTTACAATTGGTCGGTATAGGCATAGACGGTATCGTGCGCGTCTTGAAACTTGTATTACGTAGGTTTGAATCCCGGTGTAGATAGAATATTTCTTGAATGCGGAATCATTATAATGTTACTCAATATAACTTACTTAAAGCGCAACAATGAGAAAAACGAAGAAAAATAGACGAGAAGTGAGAAAACCAGAATAGAAATAAAATAAAAATGTTTTTTTCGGTTTATTGGGCCAAGACTCGGCGCCGGGATTGCGGCGATGTTATCAGTCCGAGGTTTAATCAAGCTTGGGTCAATCTTGGGCTACAAGGCGCCTTCAGAGTTGCTTAGTATTGGCTCAGTTCAGCGTTGGTACAAATCTTATTACAATATTGTATCGCAGTATTTGGTCTATGAAGAATAGCTAAGACTGCTTGGCGTCAAGCATCCAAGCTTGTTTCAGAGTTATGAAAAATTGGCCCAGGCCTCTGCCAATCTCAGGCCTGTAGATTTTTTCTACATGGGAACAGGAATGTCGGAATCGAAAATTTACACCAAATTATTCCAATTCTTTGTCAAATATACAAAGCAGAATTTCAGAAGGTATCCGACTACGAAATTGAGAATAAAGCATATTGATTACAATAACAAAAAATGTAGCATACAAATTTTCAAGTAGACTCATCAGGCGTTTCATGAGAAACTGCAAAGTTCTAATATTCACGCCTCGCTTCTACAAATATCCTGGAGATGTGCGAACAATTGTATACTAGATTTGCTCTTGGATGAACGCTATATATCAAGAGCTGTTGACCTGGAAACTTCTCTCAACTACTCTAGAGTTTCAGAGAATTCGTTAAGAAGAAACATAGTTTCCTTCAGTTCTCCAGTATTACGCTTATAAGACACGAATGAAACAAAGATGTCATTATATGCTTAACCACGCTCGATATTTGTAAAGGAATCCTCTAATTTTCAGGACTTATCATCACTCAGTTCGACTGATTTCTTTTGAGAAATGTTTATGTCCAGAACCTTTACAAAAAATGTATTTTGGAAGGAACAGTCTATTTTTTAAACTTGTAGATTTTAGACTATTTTTGACTGATGTTTGTGTTTACTTTAGTGTATGTTTGTGCGCGCGCGATTAAAAACTGTATGATTACGCCGTTCCTATTCGTTCTAAGGATTTGAGATTTTGCAGATCGCATTAAAGTGGTGAAAACAGGAACTGTATTGTTTTTGGGCGCGGTAACCTCCTTACAAGTGATATTTTTGACATCCATCTTCACTTTTCAAATGGAATTATAGTATTTTATTGAACCTTAATGACAACACTGTCTGGTTGTAAATATATCACAAGCATACATTTCACCAGCGGAAGTGTCCGCAATTCTTATTTCAAGATTCAATGACGTCATCGAAGTGTGCAGATACAGATTATTTTCTGTTCTGTTCACTCTGTAAGAGATGTCGCTGGCGAAATGCATCCTTTAGTAAGGTTAGATAGTAATAACAATTTATGAAGACTTAACCTTTTTGCAACAACTATTGAGAACCGAATGGAGACAATATTATGCTAGCATCAGCTACTCAATTGTACAACTCTCATCATTTCTAATAAAAAACATTGCACAACATGATCAGATCATCCCAATTGAAGTAATTGTTTTGGTAGACAATACTAGTTAAATTATAATAATAGACTATTACACATATTTCAATAGATTGCAAATTTAGTTGGCATTTAGAATTGATATTTTAATATTACGAATAGATCTATATTTGTTCAATTATCGTTCAACTTAATCGATCATTACAAATGTGGAACATAATTACATCATATCGAGTACATAATGATATCATTTGAGAATTATTGGAACCTTGGGTGGAAGTCGCCCATATAATTTATCATTTCGAAGATTAGTTAAACTAGTCAACTCCGAAGCAAGCTCGTCGATAAAATATGGTGACCAGACATGTCTAAAACGTGTCGCAACTTCAATTATTTTTGTTTGTGTAAACTGGATAACAGGAGCAGGCAATATATTCGTTAGTTAGCTTCCATTTTGTATGTATTCGCTCACTAACTAACGAAATTTTAGGCAATTTTGAAATTGTACCAAAAAATTTCAGCAACAAAAACAGATCGAGTTCATAAATTATCATAATCCAGGAAGGCATTTTCAAGCAATTGAGGTGAAAAAAATTAATGGCATTCATATTCTGGAGAAAAGATTTTACAAAACACAACCAATCTTAACTGAAATATTGATAATGTTCGTGAATTATTAAATTAAATATGTTTATTAAGACGGAGTGGGCGCTAGCGTCTTGCCTCCTTTCAGTTCTTATGGCACGTCTTGGTTTCTACGTAGCGGTCGAACATGACTTCGATTCACTCAAAATTTTCACATAATATAGATACGATGCTTGAAATTCACTGGTTTGTAAATTCAATGTCGTACCTTCAGCTGTTTTCGAGTTTTCGAGCAGAGCAGTCCGTCGAAATATTCGACGCTATCCGTTTTGTTTCGTGAAATGTGCGGTGCACGCCGACTATCTGGCCGATTGTAAAGAGAAATAGTGGCTATCAACTCGGCGATTAATACACGTAACGGAACGCCCTCTACAATTTATGTGCGGCCATAGAGAGGACTAGTATTGCCAGATGTCAACTTTGAATGCCACTTTCTTTTTTTTTATTCATTTTCATGGATTTATAGCTTCCAGGATGGAGCGCACGTAGACAAACGCATGCAGTGAATTCTCACATCCCGGTTTGAAATGCTGACCAGCTTAGAACAAACATGCAATTTTGTATGAAACATTAACAAGTTTAATGAAGAGGAAATGTCCTCAAATCGGTTCATACCACGTTGTTGGTTTCTACATAGCGGAATTGAGCTCGCGGAACTGGACATACTGCGGCGCTCGCTCTTTATCGGCGCAGCGTGACCGTTGCGAAACCATAAGCCCATTCTTTTCTCATTCCGTCTTAACTCTTCGGGCATGCACAGCGTACTGACCAAGCTCCTAGTAATATCGATAAGATCTACCTAGTTTAATCATACCGTTGCATATTGAAAGAGCGAATGGAGACCTGTATAAATCAGTCACAGCAATTATTGACCTGACATAGGATCATATACAGTAATAGATGACGATGAAAGATGGGTATAAGATTGGCTGATATTTCTAATGTGACCCAGAGCACGAAACATCTGTCAACTCTCAACAAGTTTTGGTTACACCTTGGTATGTAGTTGTTTAAGAGTTATTTATACTTCCTATTTTCAGATAAAGGAGTGGAATTTGTGTGAATTGAGTTATGTATGTGCATATAAAACAAACTACATCTCATATGCTCATAAGGAAACATTTAAAAAAATTCATATTCCTGAATACTATATAAACCAAGCTTACAACAATGGTATTAAAACAATGAACTTCTAAAAATGGGTAATGTATGATATTCAGGAAATATTGATATTCCATTATTCGACGATGTTGGAACACAAATGTGGTCAGTCTAACAAGCCGGAAAATGTGAATATTTGATGTGGGTCTTTGCAGATGGATCAATACGTGAACTTGAAATAATTATGTTTGAAATTATGAGTATCGATCTTTCGTAAATAATTGTTTGTTTTGGGAAAATTCCCTTTCAAGGTAGGGAAATATAACCAGGTACTCATGTAAACAAGTATGACCCCCTCTTTTTCAGGGACAAACAGAAAGATCGTTTGAAGTACGATGTAAAGAACATTTCAGTCCATTCAAACACCACAAATCAAACTCAAATTTCGTGAATCATTATTCGAGAGTCATTGCTTCAACCCATAGAAATTTTCTGAAATATTGGATTCAACAAGCAAAGGTAGATATTTGAATACAACAAATCTTCAAACAATATACTGAACGAACATCTAGATCTAGCAATTTCCAGTCTATTCTCACTTTTGAATTAAATCTTTATTTCATTCAATATCCTTCTTAAGAATTCTATATACTAAACCTTTGCGAATTATATCAAACACTTCCTTAATAATCCTTCATAAATACTAACATTCAATCATTCTTCCAAATAACCTACATTTAATATCTTGCATCCCATGCCGGTCAAATTTAATTGCATCTATAGATTTTACCCGGAACACCACTTTGTCTATAATTTATAAAAAATTTTCAGTCCCGTCGTAACTTATCTATCACTCAAGATTATCTGCTATTTATAATAGTAATAGTATATATTTTCAAGTTTAAATATTTACAACCGAAATTTAATAAATACGTTAAATAGTCAATATATAGCACGAGTACGTAAATACATACTGGTACATTTTAATGTGCTTAAATAATGAATTAATGCAATAATAGAAATAAATAATATATACTAATAGTTGTATAGCACAAGATGTAAAGTTAGAAAAGATTTGTTGATCATATAGATAATTGTAGGACATGAAAATACAGATATAAAAATGTATATATTTACATGTGCAATAATATAATGAATATACATTTATCTATGAGTATACTATAGATACGATAGTTATTTGCAGGTACTATGATATATTCAACTATCATCAAACTAAAAAAAAACAGAATGAATATTGGTTACAATTGCGCTAGAGCAGGGGTCTCCAAACTACGACCAGCGGGCCAAATCCGGCCCGCCAGTGTCATTAATTCGGCCCGCGACATCTAATAGCTTATTGTTGTTATTGTTGTTGTGATAAGTTGGATAAAAAGACATAGAATGATAGTAACTCGGTTTTATTTACTTGCTTGGTGAAGCTTAATGACAAGTATAATACACAGAAAATATAACTTAAGCATAATAACTAACAAATAATTGAAATGAATCCCACTAACATTATAAACAGATAAACATATAACATATAAAATACTTATAAGATTTATGTAATTGTGACAATAGTTTGTAGTTGTGATAGTGGCGGCTCCTCGAAGAAGGCTAAGGAAGCTCATCCTCCTCACCAATTCATCTTAATGATCAATCTCCATTTTATTTCCTGTTTCTCTGATAATTTTTAAAATTTTACAATTAATTCCCCGTTCTCAGTAGTTATTTTTAATCTGGCAACAGTGCTTTGAGGCTAGACTCTCTATATATCTCAAACGCTGAGCATGTGTTGTTCAACGCAGTTGCCGTTTTTCTGACCAGTCCGATCGCCAAATCGGTAAATCAGCGAAAATGGCAACACCCTCTGAAGGCTAGCCTGCGGCAGCCCCTCGCAATCTATGAAATACGCCTTGTGCGTTCTGCCGACTGCTGAGTAGTGTAACGGGTTGCGTTTCGAGATAGTACAGAACTTGCTAATAAACAAATTAGATTTCTTTTCGGCTAGGAAACTTGTCATATGATATTTAAAGATATCTGCCAGTCAATAAAACGTAGATTATTGAGACTACCATTCCTGATGTGAGATGTCACTAAATATCGCGGAGTGGGAATGTAGGATAGCGGAAATCGGAAAGTAGGCATTGTGGTGTGTACCTTTACCTGGGTAAGTCGAGATTTCGTAATTCATTGTCGTTAATTACATTTTCTTAATTTTACTTCCGAAATATTATTCACATCAGGCTATTTAATTTGATTTAGATATATAATTAACTTCTGGATGTACAAAGCCTGATTGTGATAGTATTTCGGCGGATTTTTTATCTCGATTTGCCTGGGGGCACACCCGATCATTTTGCAGATAGCATATTTCAAAGAATATCATTTCCATCACGGCATTGATTGTTGTAACTCTTGTAGGAGGATAATCTATCGGAACGTAGGCAGGTTCTCATGATAATATTTCTGTATTCCTTGTCAGTTTAATTCCGCATTGGCACATGCTATTCTTTCGTGATTCGTAAGAGTCGCCATTTTGTAAATCTGATACGTAGTATTCAGAGCTGTCTTCATAAATAGTATTTGGAATTATCACAAGGTATTATTCAATTATTGCTTATTGAATTTTTAATTATCAGGACTGCTGCGTTCGCGTGATTTCAGAGTAGAGTAATACATCAATTTGATGCAAATCAATTCAAGTTTCTAGATTTGTGCTGACTAGCAAATTCAACGTTTTAGTTATTTCCTTTCAATCACAATTTGATTATTTTTCTTTCTATCTCATTTTTTGTATCGACAATTCAGTCACATATTATTTATTGTTTAAATTTAAGTAATTCTTGTAATTATATAATTCTTGCAGATTAAATTATATTTTTGACTAAATTGATATCTCTTCAAGATATCAATTTTGTAATAGTGGTTTACATATTGGGGAAGATAACATTATCGGAGGTGGAATCATTTGGTTATTCCGGCCGACGGTGTTACTTGTCCTTTGATCTCAAGTCAGGTACTGTTCGTTCTTTGACATTACAGGATTTGAACGTCTGAGGTTCCTCACCCCTTCACTCCAAGACGGTTTAGTGACTTTCCTGACAGGACCAGCTTCCAGTTCCTACGAGTTCCAAGGAGGGTAACATTTTATTGTTGAGTGACCATTATTTCATTTTCTGTTTTTGTTGTTCACCAAAATTGTATTTCGCTAAATTTTTTAGAGCCATTCGTGGTCTCTTTACTATTTAACTATCTATTCTTTCAATTAAGAAATTGAGTTAATTTTATAATTATTTACTCTAAATTCTTTATATACAAATTGATTCAATTTTGTAATTGCTTTACTTCAAAATTCAATTTATTTATAAATTAATTCATTATATAAACTGTAAATTTATTTTTGTTAAATACCAAATTCCATCTGGAATAAATCAAATTGTTAAGTTGAACTTGTATTGTTTTTCTAATTTCCATCAACTAATAAACCATCTCGTGGTGCTTGTATTCTAGGCTGTGAATTCATTTATTTTTATAGTTTTCTTTAAGCAATTGGCGCTCAGGCAATTCACCAGTCTAGAATCACAAGGCACATTTCACTACGAGCCCTGAGATTAATTAATTCAAATTGAGCTAGTTGGGACAATATAAACTGGCCCAAGCGGGTCCGTTTCACTGGTGCCCAGCATAGATGGGCTGCCGTTCCACATCCGTTTCAGTAGGTCAGTCAGTGCTTGTTTATGTGTTGTCACGCCACGCGAAGTAAGGTTAGATTGTTGTCTGTTGTAAATTTAAAATGAGTGAGTTAGTTGCTGCCTTTTAGAAAATCTATTTAGTGGATTAACATATGATGAAAGTGTTTCTTCTAAATAAACGGCCTTTACCGGATTTGAAAGGATTAGTGATGTCAGGTAACTATCAAAATCGATCATTTAATACTAATAGTAGTATTGACAAGACGAAATTTAAAAAAAAATCATTGATTTCCCTGTAATGCTCCAACTCGATGGAATTTTACATCACGTGCAGTATTTACCATCCATAAAAATAAAGACAAATTAATTGAAACATTTGATTTTGTATTAAACAGTGATGACTTTTCAACAGATCAGGTTTCATTAAATGCCGCTGTTGGTTTAAAATCTTATTTAGAAAATGAAGAATTTTTGTTTTTTCTTGATAATTTTAAATTAATATTTGAACAAACTGATCTTATTTTTCAAATTTTACAACATAAATTCACTGATATAATTTATTCAAGAGATCGTTTGAAACATCTCATTGGAAAAATTACAAGTTTCCGTAATACAGAATTTCATTTTAATATTTTATTTGAAAATTTTTCGACTGATGAGGCTCCTCCCGCGAAAAGGAGGAAAACATATAATTTGGTAGACAAGAAACTACATTATAAACAACTTTTTTATGAAATTTTAGATACTATTAAAGGTCAAATTGAGATTCGATTTTCCGATTTACATGAATTGAAGTTTTTTGACTTGACGAATAGAAGATTTTTGAATCTTTTGCAAAAGAGTTCCCCAATACACTTTAAGGATAACTTAGTTCTAAAATATAAATTTTTTGTTAAAATAGCACGGCACAATGAATTATGTTTACTGGTTGTGAACCAATTTTACTTGTACCAATTATCAAAAGAGATAATATGTTCTTCGGTTAACTTAGATCTGTAAGCATTCTTTGTGTACTTCATGTTGGAGAATGTTTTCTCACACAAGTAAGTAGTACCAAAAACAGAAAACAGCCCACGAGAAAATTCATACAAATTATCATATTCTACCAGTGAAAGACTTCAATAAAATTTGAAAATATTTTTAGTTCTTGTATTGCTAGAGACTTAGGTTGTACACCCATATTTAACAATAAGTGACTGGCTGATTGGCACAATTGCCTATTGCCAAAAAAAAAACCTGCGGCACTCGGGGACTGCCGCGGTAAAGCTATTGCATAGCATTTTTTATCTACTTATGCAATTACAATTATTTATTTATTTTTTATTTATGCAGTATTTTTTTTTCTTTGATATTAATTCAAGTTACACTCATTGAGCGTGGTGACCGATAAGAAAACAATTTTTTTTCTTTTATTGAATAAATGGGAAGTTAATATCGTTTAAACTTACATATCTTACAATACATGTAGGTTATTCAGGAATGTTTATCATTGAAACTATAGGTTTATGGTAACTGAAATAAGAAACATAAGTTTGAGACTTGATATCCTCTAAATATCTGGAAAATACCACGTCAATGGTGGTCCCATATTTTGTTGTGGATTCTTGTGGATCATTATTCATTTTCAAATTCAATTTTTCGAAAGAAAAGTTGTCAACCGCTCTGATTTTTTATCAGTGAAGTTGATGTTGAAATCGCCAGCCAAGATAAGTGGAAATTTATTACCATTTGTACCAAGTATTTTCGACCCTTCTTCAGTGTACTCCAGTAAAGTGCGATTAATAAAATGCTCTACCTCGTCCAATTTTGGATTCGGAGAAATGTAAATTGCTACCATGACTATGTGTAGGCCATTCCTAAGTTTGCATAAGCACGCACAAATATCTCCAACAAATGAGCGCCTAACATTAACATCGCTAACGTGTGCAATATTTATTTCAATATTCGGAGTCATAATATTAGTGACATTATTATTATTTTGGTAAATAGCTACCCCACTTTTTGGAACAGTATCTACAACAGTATATATACCTACATGTATACTTACGGGGCGCACATGCGGTGAGTGTGGCATTATAAAGATATGATAGATACCTATACACCTATATACTTTCTCACAAACAGCTGCTTACGTATTCGTCCGATTTCGGAGCAGCTCGCCTCGATCCGTGCGAGCTTCGTACAGTCGTACCATATACATACACGCTAAGCGAACGCTCGGCCGAGCTACATGGTAGGCGGAGTGGGGGGTGTTAGGTTTTATTTTCGTTACGGAATTTCTTCATTCGGTCGCTATGCAATAGCCTTAAAAAGTTTTGATATTTGTTCTTAATTATATTACTGCACTGTAAATCAATAATTTCCATTTGATGTTCCGGGGTTACGGTTTCAATGTCAGTCTCAAAAGGATTTTGAAAAATCTCAATTTCGTTCGCAATGACATCAAAGTCTGAGAAACGAGTATCAAAATTTATCTTCAAAACACTCAAACCTTCGATTGCATAATCGACGGGAAACTCAGTCTCATTACTGTGGGTGAGTATTTCACATGTTTTAAAATGTGTGGAACATTTTTTACGTAATTGTGATTGGAGTTGGTTTTCTCATTGCAATTTCAAATTCAGTTCGTTCATATGTTTTGTCAAATCGACATAGAATGCTAACTTCCACAGCCATTCGCTATTTAGTAATTCGGTAAGAGGGCGATGCTTTTCATTCAACAAAATGTCGATCACTACTCGAAGTTCAAAAAAGCGCCGGAGGACTTTTCCGCAACTAAGCCACCGTACGGCAGTATGATATGGTAAGTCATTTCCTCCAATCAGTGGATCTGATAAAATTAACAACTGATATGACTGGTTTTCGAACTTCAGACATATCCAAACATTTCCCGCACAAGGACTGTTGTTGAATGATACAATGTAAGACTGATGGTTTTGAACCACCATCATTTTCTACAGCCTTCTACACAAGAGCAACCACTCCTTTATTTTTACCACACATGTTTTTACCTCCATCAGTAACTCATCCAAGGCCAGAGAAGGCCTCTCAAGATGTCCATTTTTGTGAGACAGTTGAGATGATATATGTTCTGCGATGTCTTCTACTCTCCGAGCCACGGTGTTTGCTGACGTTTAAAATTACTTTTCCTTTTCGGGGCACATTTCTTCGGCTACTGCATTTACGTATTCTTTGATCATTTCTCCATCGGTGAATGGTTTTCTACGTTTCGCAATTTCAAGAGCCACACAAAGCTGGCGCGAGTTGCAGCCTCTTGTTCAGTATTGAGTTTTGCAAACAAAGATTGCTGCGATTACAATCCGCGCTTCAAAGCTTCAAATTTTTCCGCAAACTGTTCCGTTTCATGATGAGGATAATATTA
Organism: Endomychus coccineus; assembly: GCA_958510875.1. Taxonomy (NCBI): domain Eukaryota; kingdom Metazoa; phylum Arthropoda; class Insecta; order Coleoptera; family Endomychidae; genus Endomychus; species Endomychus coccineus. The sequence goes on from OY294068.1 coordinate 75,028,601, forward strand.
TATTCTTTGAGAACGACTATGGTTTCATTGCAAATCAAACATAGTGCCTTCTTACTGAACTCATTTACGAAATATTGAAAGTTCCATTAATCTTTGAATGTTCTGCATTCACTGTCTACTCTTCGATTCTTTTCCATACTAGTAAATCACACACAAAAACAACAAGTCAAATCAAAATACTGTTACTAAAATGTCTTTCAAACATAAGCAAAAACACGCTTTAAGGAGTTAGGCTACTTTATTTCACAACATACAGTTTCGCTTCCTTCACCTTCCCTAGGCGGACTGTGAGTGAGTGAGTGGAATACACCAGAACTTTCTTGAAACAACGAGATTATTCGCAAATGTTTAATTGTTACTGCGCTTTTGACAGTACTACCAGCGCTATCTGTTAGCGATAAAGGGTACTACCACTACCTATTTCCGCGTGTCACCACCAGGTGTCTTCAAGTGTCGCTGTCGTAAAAGTACAGTTAGTACACAATAGTAATCGAACTAGCGAATTTAGCAAGCGTATGCTCACTCAGGGCGCGTACTCGGCGACTAGTCTAGAAATTATAGATAATGGCAGGAAAATTAAAACGTTTTTGGCTCTCGGAACTTAATGGAGTAAACAGTATGGCACTAAGGCTGGAAAGTTTGGAGACCCCTGCGCTAGAGTATTAGACATTTTTATGTCAATTTGGGAACATATCACTTTTTGGAGAAATTAATATGTGTCTTACACAAATTTTTGAATATAGCGAATTCACTCTGTTTTATATGGTTAGGTAGTTTGTGGAACATTTTTCGCTCCAAGTAATAATAGCTACTAGTCCAGGCAATAAGGCGGGAAAAAGGCCATAATAAAAGGAAAATATATAGTAAGCTAGAACTTCAAAATTTTTTTTGCATTTTGTTTCTAATACCCCATAGATCATTCATGACTATCAAGACCGCGGGGGTTGACCTTTCTACCCCCCAAAATTCTAGCTCATTATATTTTTTTTTTTATTTTCCGGTTCGTTGCCTGGACTATACGTTGACCAACTGACTTTAGCATACGTGAAACAGATAAGCTATTTGAATTTCTTATGCTGTATAGGTATATCGTCTGCTATTAATGTCCTCTTATCAGTGTATATTATACGATTGGTCAAAATGAGGTGGGATAATCGTCTACAATCTATAATCTTACCTTTACCTTTTCTGTACCAATAAATTCCTTCATATTCATAATGGAATATCACAAAGTAATGGACAAATCAATTCAAAATTTCAATAATATAAGTATATAGTGATAATGTTTTCAACAATTTATAACTTTACTTTATTTATTAATTGGTAGCTCCACATTGTTAAGAATAAAAAATATTGTTGGAGAACACAGTTATTATGAGCTAGAATTCAACGTTACATTCACTCTTGCCTTATTCATGAATAATGTGGGCAAAAGGACTAAGCATTTCTGATTAATTGTAATTACGGTTTGTTCTTCATTGGACCTTTTGAAGAAGTTCGTAGGGCCGAAACATACTTAAAGTCAAAATGGGTCAGTTAATTTTTGTTTGAATTATAATTATGCTGTTTTTTTCTCCAAATATCAGTGGTATTATATTGAAATTGTTGAGTCTGTACAATTTTGACGTACCTACCAAAAACATAGATGCCACTTTAAAAACATAGATGCTAACAAAAAAAAGATGAAGACCACTTACTGAAATCTGGTCAATCACACAGTAATGAACCAAGTATCTGAATCGTAAGTTTATGAAAGTCACCGATGCAGCGTTTTAGGATTTTATAAAATAATTCTTTGCTTTTAAATTTTAAAGCATTTATTGCATGACGGATTACAAGAATAATTGAAGAAACAAGTTCACTGCACTGCACGAGGAGATTAATAAATACACGCGTGAAAAAATGAAACAGCACAACGAGTTAAGCACAGTAATCAGACGGGAATAAACTTACTCAAGAGAATTTATTATATAATCTCTAATTATCCTGAAAGACGGAAATACAAAAGAACAACTTCGAGGAGTATGTTAAATTTACTAATGCTATAAGTTGAGGAAGTTCGAATTGCTACTTCTACAATCAATTATTTCAAATGACGACCGTATCAAGGCAAGCATCGAGAGCGGCTCATCGTAATGGAAGACAAGACCCAGTTGGATACTCACTACACTTGCCTCCGAGAAACATAAAAACAGACATTTTATCCAACAGAAATTCCTGTTTCATATTCTTAGAAGGTTTTTATTTACATTCACAGTATGGAATATTATGGATGACAGACATATTCCAGAATAATCTTGGGTTTGAGGATGGATTTCGCTTCATAGGATCACAACTCTGAAAACTGGACCAACTTGTATTCACGAGTATTCAAATTCAAGTATGAGATATGTTTCCATAATATCAACATGCAGAAAGCGAAATGAAAAAAAAACGAAAAATATGCATATTTAAGAATTTAAAACAAATCAGCTTCTGAAACTATGGATACACTATAACACTAATAAGTATGATATAATCACCATTATTCACTAAAAATACAGAAAGTATATCCACAACAGAAATGTTGAAAAATAGTTTTTATCATTTCCTGGCTTCATTATAAGGATTTCAAATAAATTGTATACAGGCATTGGCAGTTTTTTCCCGCTTCACGGGCACCATATTGGATTATTGCAATATTTTTCAATATTTTTTCAATGATTTCTATATATTGTGAGTGACCGTATTGTTTGCAAAAACAGATTTTAGAAACGGAGAAGAATAAGGATGTGATAAAACTTTATTGCAAATATAATAGAAACAGTATTGAGACATCCATCGGAAATATTTATCCCGAAAGATGACTAGAAAATGTGATTTGAACAAATGAAATCACTTTATTTACAAAGAATTTCTCCAACTGATCTCTGAACGAAAAATCAGGTTGTAGTATCGATTTTTGAAGACTATTTAGATGATCTACCTCTGGCTAACTACAACGGTATCGTGTGTCAACCCGATGGGGCTTCGCCACCCAATACAAGACAAGTATCTCATTATTTTACTGAGAGGTTTGCTGACAGATGGATAGGGAATGAAGGACCGGTGATGTGTCCAGCAAGGTCTCCAGATCTCAATGTTCCAGATTTTTATGGGCTACCCTAAAAGATAGCAGTTGAGGCCAGAGAGAATACCATAATATTGAGTACCTTCAACAATATTGTTTTAAAACATATAGAAGAGAAATAAATCATGCAGTGCATCTCATCCGATGGCATCCCCATAATGGGATCGGTTTCCAACTCGTTGTACATCTTACCGTGCAATTTGATTATATGCGCTTGCCCTCTGGCCAGTCTTCTGGTGACTGACCTGGCTTCGCATTTTATGCAAATGTCAAGTGGCGGTATGTACAGCAAGACTTCTAAAGAGGATGTTGGGGTTGTTCTCATAGCTCCCGTGGCAGCCAGGCAAGCTTGCCTTTGAATGCTCCTTAGTCTTCGAATCGTCCCAGCGTGCTGCGCGTTTGGCCACCATACCAGCGAGTCATATGCTATCATGGGTTTAATGACCCTGGTGTATAGCCTTGTGATCATTTTTGGTTGTAGTCCCCAGTTTTTCCCAAACATTCTTCTGCATAGGTTGGGGCTATCTGGCTTTTTTGGATTATTTTCTATAGGTGTTGATTCCATGTCAACTTATGATCAAAAATAACTCCTAAGCATTTTGACTCTTGTGCAATTAGAATTTCTTCTCAATTCAGAGCTGGTGACTCTCAGTACCTTCTTTCTAGTAAAGACAACTATGATGATTTTAAGAGGATTTACGGTAAGTTCCTCCTCTTGACACCACTTGTTTATTATGTAGAGCCGTTTGTGTGAGCTGTTCCTGCGAATTCGCCTATATATATGCTAGCCTTATCAATAGTTCATCCACAGATGAGGTGATAACACTCCTCCTTGCTGGCATCCCCTACCAGCTCTACCTGTGACTGTGGTTTCGCCGATTGATGATATGATTATCCTTTTTTCCAAGTAGGCGTTTATACACTGGCACAAGAGGGATGGAACCCCTTTTATTTCTAGAGCCTTGGTAATTGACTTTGTTGATGCATTATTGAAAGCACTCTCGATGTCGACAAACGTGGCCATGGCTACATGAAGTAGCCTGAAACTTATTCCAAATAGAACACTCTGTATATTATAACATATTTTGATGAAGTTTCCCATAAGGTTCTTTCAATGTAGGGGTTTGGTACATTATGCTGATTGTTTTACGAGATTGGGCAACTCTTATTTCAGTTTGACAGTAGGAATCGTTTTCCATGGCACTCTATAGCAAACATAATACAAATCCATCATCCGTACTTTCAAAACTGAATATTTCAAGAAAGTTCGGTATAGGAAATGATTAATTAAAGTTGAAGAACATTGAACGATCTTTCTAACTTCGTTATAATACACAGGATGATCCATTAGAAACAGTTGAGTAATCTTTACATATGCGTTTGAATCACCCTGTAACGCAATAATCTAACTTCATACAAGAAATGTGTAAATTGAATTAAAATACACAATATTAAAAAAATAATGTAATAAAAAAGAAGTATGAATGTCCGTTATTAAAAAACATTCAGGGCATTACAATGGACCTTCTGTATAAGGTGGCAAAACTTTATATTGAAAGAATCCCCATGGATAGCTTTATCGAAATATGTTAGCATAAAATAAGAAAGGTTGAGTCTACTTCCGGTGGTTGGATGCTCTAAATATTTAGATCCACTGGGCATATGCAAAAGCGATATACCACAGATATTCAGAATTTTAATTGCATCTTTCTCTAAAATACCCAATGAGATGGCGCAGAGAATCACCCTAATATAATATGAGCAACTGATTGGTTTGAAACGTCAAGGATCTATAATAACTCGTAGAATAAATGAAAATATTGTTTCGGACTTTGAGCAGACCACACATAATTGAGAAAGTCTCAATTCAATATTGAACGATAGTACATAATAAGAATATTGATTCTATATGTAACAAATAGAACTAAACTAATCCACAAAAGCTTAAAATGTTTTTATATGGATACGGATATGCCGTCATTATGCAACTGTTTGAAAGTGAACGTTCAGTTATCGATTTCTGGAGATCTGTCAAGTTCAAAAGTGCAGAGGGTAGAAGAACCCGAATCTAAACATGCTGATCTAATTTTAACTCGACTGTTTACATTTGGATGGAACTGCGATGACACACACCTATCCAGTTCCCTACGCCCGTTTATGAAGTCAGTGGGGCATAAGTGGCAATGTAAATCCATATGGAAAGGATCGATAACAGGCCAAAATGGCTGTGTCGGTCACTCAACTTCGTAACGTAGAGAAGCATCGGATAAGCCGTGATAATATGCGATTACGTTTATTCCAGGTTTTACGGTCGTTGCCTTTTTATGGTCAGCTTCTAAGCTAGTTTAATCCAGTACATACACGATTCATGAAACAATTCATTTTCTTTACAGTTGTGTAGATTAGAACATAATTTCACAATGAATTGTTTGTGGAAATGTATTTACTTTATATTATTGATTACTTGTACCGGGATATCAAAAATTATCTTGGTCGAGGGTGGTTGTGGAATCTAAAACGTGTGTCTTACTTTACGTTTGAAATAATTGTCACTGTCACACTGACATCATCAATAACAATAATAAAGATTCTTGACCCAGTATGAATTATATATAAAAATTCTTGGGAAATAGATCACAATAACACTCTGTTTTAAAATTTTTTGTCTTTACGTACGTTTCGGTCTCGCGACCATCATCAGAAGACTTATTACTTCAATAACCTGATTACTCAGAAATAATAATAAATTTTAAAACAGAGTGTTATTGTGACCTATTTATTAAATTATTTATCTTTTTAGATTGAATGGCTTTGATTTTGTTGAAATTTTTTTCGAAATTGTTATGCTGAATTTGAAAAAATTGCGATATAAAGTTGCTATCAAAATTTTGATGACAGGTTTGTTTAACCAGTTTGATTTTGTTTTCAACCTCAGCTACAATTGCACATGCTTCTTTAATGCACAGGTTCAAACAGTTTTTATGAAAAGAATTTAATAATTTTGCGTACGCCTTCTTATTTAGCACCTTGCTAAACATATTCTCCTTTGATTTAGATATTATGAAATTTGGATAAACTTGCAAATTCCTACATCTTACCAGAAATATTCTACGATTCTTCTCTCTTGCTAGTATCTTCATTTACTTTCCGTATTCCTTCAAAACTTTAGGATAGGTGGTTGTTCCTTCCATATTAAGGCTTATATCCCAGCCGAAATAATAATAAGATTCTTGACCCAGTATGAATTATATATAAAAATTCTCGGGAAATAGGTCACAATAACACTTTGTTTTAACTATTCGTCTTTACGTACGTTTCGGTCTCACGACCATCATCAGAAGACTTACTATGTCTAAAAAGGGGGTTTATTAAAACTAATTATAGCACAAGCGTCCAAATCGCACAATTAAACTTCAATTAAAAGAGCCCACGCCGTCGAAACGAACAGAACCACGAATAATCGAATTGTATCGTCAGAATTAATGTATAAAAATTATTTTTTTGTAGTAAGAATCCGCTATTCAGTAATATTATTAAAATATATGAGTGCATATTGATTGGTATTCTCACAACAAATGAGAAGAACGAAGTTATTTGTCAAGTATCTACTTTCGAAACCAGATGTGTAGGATTTAATGAAAGACGTAACATATGAAAAAAAGAATATCAATGAACAATGGTTGAAAAATCTAACTGACATAAAAATTCCGGATGAGGTGCAGCACACGTTAAGTTTAGGTCCGAAATTTGCATTGCCTAATAACAATAATAAACTGCCTATCGATAATATTATTGCAAATTTAGAATGCGGAATTAGGAATAAAAATGTAGAAGAGAAAAACGAAATTAGAAACAAAGTTTGTAACATCTTGACAAACAAAAAGAACAAACAGAAGGCAGAAGTTGGGATTGCAAAGAATCGTTTTAACTATCATACAAAAATAACAAAAGATTTCTTAGATGCTAACCCTCAAATATTAGTTTTGAACGCGGATAAATGTAATAAAACCGTCATAATGCATAGAAATGACTATGAAAACAAAATAGGAAACCTTTTAAATGATGAAACAACTTATAAAAAATTAAAATCTGATCCTACTTTATCAGTACAAAACAACATGAATAAATTGATAAATAAATGGCATAAGAATAAGATAATCCCTATTGAATTAAAAAATAAATTAATTTGCCATAATGGGCTTGCACCTTATATCTATGGGCTTCCCAAACTGCATAAAAATGATATACCTCTAAGACCCATTGTTAGTAATATTGGAGCGCCCACTTACAATTTATCAAAATTTCTATCAAAATCTATCAATAATATAATAGGAAAAAATGAATTCTATGTAAAAGATTCATGGCACTTTAATGAATTTATAAAAAATCAATCCGTACCCGTAAACCATCAACTGATTTCCTTGGACGTTGTTTCTTTATTTACAAATATACCTGTTGTTTTGGCATTGAATAGCATCAAAAAACGTTGGGCAGAGATTAAAAACCACACACCTCTAGATCAATCGGAATTTATAAATGCTGTAAAATTTTGTTTAGAGTGCACATACTTTCAGTATGGTGAGCAATTTTTTGGACAAATATTCGGCACAGCAATGGGATCTCCTATTTCAGCTACCATTGCTAACCTCGTTATGGAGTGCCTAGAGGAATCTGTTATGAGTTCATTAGATTTTCGGCCTGTATTCTTTAAACGGTATGTAGACGATTGCCTTATGTGTGTTCCCAACGATAAAATTCAATATGTAATTGATAAATTTAACAATTTTCACTGTAAACTTCAATTCACTTGTGAAATAGAATTAAACAATAACATAAATTTCCTAGATATGAACATTAGGCATGATGCTGATGGAAGAATAAAAACCTCTTGGTTTACTAAAGAAGTATGGTCTCAACGTTATCTTCACTTCAATTCCGTTGCACCAGCTTGTTATATAAAAAAAGTGTCATAAACAGCCTTACAGATCGCGCGATAAAATTGTCCCACGCAGATTACCGCCCCAAAAATTTAAAAATTGTTCGTACTACACTAGAATTGAATGGCTACCCAAAAACTTTTTTCAATCCTATCATTAAAGAAAGAATAAACAAAATCTATAATGGTTCGTCTAATAAAAATAACATAAAAGGTAATACAGACAATTTTATAACTCTACCTTACATTTCGGAGACCTCAGAGAAAATCAAAAAATGTTTGAAAAAGTATGATATAAATGTTGCGCATAAACCTACTAACTGTGTTGGGAAATATTTCTCAAATCTAAAACCGTTAATACCCAAAGATAAACAAACCCACACAGTGTATAAATTGAATTGTTTAGATTGTGATGGAACCTATACTGGAATCTCTAAACAATATTTACAAAAAAGAATGTACGGCCATAAATATAGCACAAGAAATAACAACTTAGAAAATTCCACCGCCCTTGCTAAGCATTGCTTTGATTATAACCATCAATTTGATTACAAAAATGTTAACATCTTAACTAAGGAAACTAATTATTATAAAAGATCTATCCTGGAGATGATTCACATAAAACGGGACCCCAAATCTGTAAATCATAGGGTAGACACACAAAATCTAAGTCATATTTATACTAATTTGATTAAATAATCTCTTGCAAATTCTTACATACGTCTTTATAAGTGTAGAAAATGTTTTTAGGAAGAATTCGTAATTGTTATTTCCCAGTACAGGCCTGAAACCGTTCTTAAGGGCCTTGTCATAAATCCTACACATCTGGTTTCGAAAGTAGATACTTGACAAATAACTTCGTTCTTCTCATTTGTTGTGAGAATACCAATCAATATGCACTCATATATTTTAATAATATTACTGAATAGCGGATTCTTACTACAAAAAAATAATTTTTATACATTAATTCTGACGATACAATTCGATTATTCGTGGTTCTGTTCGTTTCGACGGCGTGGGCTCTTTTAATTGAAGTTTAATTGTGCGATTTGGACGCTTGTGCTATAATTAGTTTTAATAAACCCCCTTTTTAGACATAGTAAGTCTTCTGATGATGGTCGTGAGACCGAAACGTACGTAAAGACGAATAGTTAAAACAAAGTGTTATTGTGACCTATTTCCCGAGAATTTTTATTTATTAGGTTATAAATGAGAATTACTATATAGCCAATTATTTAAATTTCTGAAAGCTACTCATTAAGTTTGTATTTTTATTCATTTAAAATGTAGACCATTAGAGAATTTAATTACAGATCTGCATTGATTACAATATCATAATCATTTATGTTTAGGACATCTTGTATATCCAGTCTTTAAACTTATTAGTTGTGGTAAATTCATCCTCTTTTTACCATAATATAGATAATTCAAAAATTAATTTAAAACCACCCTAATCACAGCCACATAATCAAACAGTACTTTATTTTGACTAGTTGACATACATTTCGTTTCAAATAAAATTACTCTGTCAGTTTATTTGTACGGTCTGCTATATTAGTCCAGGCAATAAGCCGGGAAAAAGGCCATAATAAAAAAAAATATATAGTAAGCTAGAATTTCAATTTTTTTTTACATTTTGTTCCTAATACCCCATAGATCATTCATGACTGTCAAGACCGCGGGGGTCGACCTTTCTACCCGCCCAAAACGGGGTTTAAACGCCTTAGAGGAGCATTCTTATAAAAACAATCCAAAAGTTTAGAAAATTAATGAATTAAGAGCCGAAAAAGACCCCCAGTATGTTTTTTGGGTCGCTGATCACTATTCCGCAGTTAGTTTTCTCGGAAAACTCCCTCCAGATGGGAAATTTGGAAAATTTATACATAATATATAATTTATAATTTTGATGCAAAAATGACCGCCAGTAGGTTTTTTGGGTCGCTGATCACGATTCCGTAGTTATTATTCCAAAAAACTCTTTCCAGATGGAAAATTCGGGAAATTTGAGATTTTCCTGAGACGGTTATGAATAATGAAGTATAATTTTGTTGCAAAAATGACCAATAGTAAGTTTTTTGGGTCGCTGATCACGAATCCGTAGTTATTATTCCAAAAAACTCTTTCCAGATGGAAAATTCGGGAAATTTGAGATTTTCCTGAGACGGTTATGAATAATGAAGTATAATTTTGTTGCAAAAATGACCAATAGTAGGTTTTTTGGGTCGCTGATCACGAATCCGTAGTTATTATTCCAAAAAACTCTTTCCAGATGGAAAATTCGGGATATTTGAGATTTTCCTGAGACGGTTATGAATAATAAAGTATAATTTTGTTGCAAAAATGACCAATAGTAGGTTTTTTGGGTCGCTGATCACGATTCCGCTGTTATTTTTCCCAAAAAACTCTCTCCATATGGAAAATTCGGGAAAATTGAGATTTTCCTGAGCCGGTTATGGATAATGAAGTATAGTTTTGTTGCAAAAATGACTAGAGACCATTTTTGCAACTAAATTATACTTCATTATTCATAACCGTCTCAGGAAAATCTGAAATTTCCAGAAATAACAGCGGAATCGTGATCAACGACCCAAAAAGAGTTCATTTTTGCAACAAAATTATAATTATAAATAAAATATAAATTTTCCAAATTACCCATCTGGGTGGAGTTTTCCGAGAAAACTAACTGCGGAATCGTGATCAGCGACCCTAAAAACATACTAGGGTCATTTTCGACTCTTAATTTATTAATTTTCCAAACTTTTGGATTTTTTTAATAAGAATGCTTCTCTGAAGGGTTGAAACCCCTTGTTGGAGGGGTAGAAAGGTCGAACCCCGCGGTCTTGATAGTCATGAATGATCTATGGGGTATTAGGAACAGAATGCAAAAAAAAATTGAAATTCTAGCTTACTATATATGTTTTTTTTATTTTCTGGTTCGTTGCCTGGACTATATGGAAAAGCAACGTTTGAGAGAAAAGGATAACATCTGTGACGTAATTTCCCATAATCCAAATAGCTCAAGCTCGGGGTGGTTATATAATTTCTATATGAGCGATCCTAGATTCATTCAATATCTCTAAGATGGTGTAATAACTGCTGTGCATCATCAGGGAATGCATAGGTGTGGACAAAGGTATAATCGAAACATGCACGTGTGTAGCTTGCATTAGCCAAAATAAGGTACTTGTGCGCCTCTCGAGATTTCGGTTTACTTTGATCAGTGCACTCTCTCATCAGACACAGTATAGTATAAAAGTGAAGATGAGGTGAGGCAAGGTCTTTATCTCGTCTCGTCCAGACGCGATAAGGAATTTTGTCTCCAACTCAAGTCGTCTCGTCTCGCCTCATAGTTTGTCAATTTCTCTGCTGTAGTACAATCACAGTGGCAGTTTGTTTTCTACTTTTCGAAAACCAGCTCTGGTCGGCAAATGCTTGTTGGTTGAAACCGCCTTGTCATGTACCCCTGACTTCAACCAACCAGCAGTGTCGACCGGCACTCGTTTTCGGAAAGCAGAAAACCAACTGCCACAGTTGTCGAACACCTAGACAGGTTCCTTGCATCTGTTGAGATACTGATACTGAAATCGGGCAATGTCAATACCTTCTAGATAGAAGAGAGGCTATGTTGCAACTGGTCACCTGTACGTTACGAAACAATGTTGCAATACCGATAGTAACGCGACAGTTTCAATTATTTTTTAAGACATATGAGGACTTCTTGTTTGAACGGTATACGGTATTGCCAGGCATAAACTGAGTCCTTAGTTGCACTCCATTTGTTTTTTTAATGTGAAAAAATCTGTCTCTAATGGATCTGATATGAACTTTTCCTAATAATATGTATTGTGTTTTAAATCAAGCTCATTGAAACGATACGAAATTATTTATAAAATTCTATGAACTGTGTGTGACCATGCAGTATGTGTCGGATCTTTTAAATTTACATTTGCTCTATATTTGAACCAAATTGAAGTAGAGCCTATATAACGTATTGAATACCTTAAGAGCTACTTTAACATTTTGGCGTTCCAAATCTGTAGGATAGTGTTCTCAAACGCAAAGAACATCCAAATTTTAACAATTCATCATGTTCTAGTTAATGCAGGTTTTTAAAGCATAAAATGAGGCAATGTCCTCGTCTCCCGATGATTCAAAGTTGGAATAAATTTGAATTTAGCCAATTATTCCTTATACATTTGGGAATGTGAATCGAATCGAATACATAAAATAATGGTCTTAAATTTTTAACTAAATGAGGATACATGATACTTAACTTGTTATCTTTAGAAATATTGTTCATGACTTTGCTGTTGAGTGCATTGTCACTTATAATATATTACAGAATATTTTGTATCCAATTTGTCCTAGTTTCGAAATAATTGACTTTATAAACATAAACAATAATTCGTAATTTATTTTTGATATGAGAAAAAATATGGATAACCTCTTTGAATTTTAAATTAACACATTGTTGCAAGAAACGTGTTATTGCGTACCAACAATATTTCCGACTTTATACTCCAAAAACGGGTTAATATCGATCTAATAAATAAAAATAACAAGTAATTTTCATTTTTATTTATAAATTTTAATTTATTTTGGGCGTATGGTCCGAACATTTGTCTTTCTGGAACTACCGTATCGCTTAAGTATGACTTAGAAACTATCTCTATAGTTGTTGGATGCGGTAGAAATAATACATTTGAACTCCTTCAAATCCTATATGCGTGTGGACTAATTGTATGTAAAAGTGAGGATAAAATCATAGTATTTGCAGAATATCTATACCTTTCCTTGCAGTCGCCTGCCGTGTAATCTGTTCCGATAGAAAATGAAATTTAAAATTTTCATCAATATAAACATTCATTTGGGAAGCCATTTTGCAACGCTATTATTCAGTCATAACACTTTTATACACGCTTATTTACAGGTAAAAACCCTTTTGAATCACATAAGGCCGCCTAAGAAACACGTGCAAGCATTTTGTTGATGACGTCACACTTACGTTCGTAGTAAGCACCTAGGCCTTCTGTAAATATAGAGGGCATTGGCAAAGTGCATTGTGTCTCGGTTCGGACACTCTCGGTGTAACACACGATTTTGATCCATAAGCGTCTAGTCGTACCATTCTACTTTGGCTTCGGGCTTATATATGAGCTTAATACAAATGTGTACAAGGGGAAGGATCATCAATCATTTAAAAAAAATAATTTATTAACATAGTACTTATATCCAAAAGTATGTGAAAAAATTTAAAAAATAACCCATGAACTTCCAAATAACCTACTAACCTAGTACCTATTCCCAAAAGTATGAAACATATTTAAAAAATAACCCATGAAAAATATAACGAGCGATGACCTTGCCACTTGGAGATTCGAAGCTACACTATCGGAACTAAAAAAATATCCAGTTAGGGTCTAAAAGCTTTGGCTGAAACCGCCGATGCAGGTTTAACAGTGAATTCGGTATATCAACTGATCGCTCGCCACTTTCAATAGCGCATGCGGCAGCCTGAAGCCAAATTATAGAATAGTACAGCTAGACGCCTATCATTTGATCCACAATTTACATCAGGTCGTAAACTGTGCATCATAATATACTTCGTATGTTTTGATATTTGAACGTAAGTTGCTGCTAGTAATTCAGATTGCAGGGTGACGACACTACACTCTCAAAAACAGAATGCTACTTATGGACAAATAATAGGTACTAGGTGCATGTAGACGGGGGAAAATTTTTATAAAATCAGGAACAGAAACATCTCTACTCAACATCTCTAAAAGGTGTGCAGGATATTTTATAAGTCTTGCATTTCAAATGGGACAACTGTTATATGTCAGTTAACCGAAACTACTCGTCCCCGCAGGTTCCTAAATAGTGTGCCCTAAGTAGCCTTATTGAACCCAGAATGACTGCCTTCTGGATACGGTCTATCAAGATCTGCTTCGAGTTCTTATAGGCCGGAATGATCTTCAAGTTCGAACGCAGCGAAGACCGAATTCCGCCCAAAACACCGATGATGAGAATCACTAATACGACTTTGTAACCTGAGTATAGCGTGCGGAGCCCGAACAGGAGATCTTGATACTTTGTCCATTTTTCCTCCTCTTTCAAGACTATGTTCTTCTCTACCGGAGCAGAGAATTCGATGACATACATAGTCTTGGTTTGTTTATCGAGGACAACGTCAGGCCTATTTGCTTGTATGGACCTGAGGATCAGAAACGGGTTATTCCAGTAGATCTGTAATTTTTCGTTTCCCACAATGGACCCAATATCTCCTGGCATGTAATAAGTCAGCACCGGCGCTTGATCTATTCGTATTCCATATGAGTGCCTTAGATAGTAATATAGCATCCGTAGGGCTGCATTATGGCGATGGGTGTACGCCGAGGCCGCTAGTTCGCTAAAACACATGACCTAACAATTATTTCAATATTATGCGTTCGTTATACAACAGCAGTAATTGGTAATCCAAAAGACATTACTTACTTATAAAAAAGTGATCACAGTAAATTGTATGAATCAAACATTTTGCAATACACTATCAATTATGTTATGGAAAGCTTACAGTCAGCAACAATGAATTCATTTTCTCTTTTGTTCATGGTATTAACTTATTTTACACATTTGGTTGACTGGAGGGTAATCTGAATTTATTGGTGCTATAAGTTCAAAATCTGTTATTTACGGTCTCATGCTCGGCTCGAAGTATAAGGTAATAAAAAGTGGATATAATTGTGTACCTTGACAAGTTGGTGATCCGTTATTTCACGGTATTGTCTATGTGGCAATTTCTTCTGTTGGTCCCAAGAATAAAATTTGATGACATAAATTGGCAAGAAGCAATGATACGATATACGGAAAGGTTAACCAATTAATCTTTCAAAATATTAGTGTAAAACGTAGTGTTCCTACAGAAATGTCAACATTTAATGAATTACGTGAATTGAATTAAAATCCACTAAGACACTAAAGGTAATTTTAGCAGAGCATCACTTTTCATCGATGAAAGAAACTATGGTAAAATCGGTAGAAAATGAAAACGATAAGCCTGGACATGACTCTAGGATCAAAAAATAGTTTTTTTAAAGCAAATAAGTCTGCGCAGAATATGTTGACAACCTTCACCTGTCTCATTAGCATCAATTTTTATTTAATTCCATAGAAGGAGATTGTCGTTAAATGTCATTTAATAATTTGTATGAAAATAGGTTACCCAATTTTAGAGATTTCATAGAAACTTGTCATTCTACAATTTGACATCATAATCATTCGATGCGAATTTCTTGAATATGCGAAAAACTAATTTGAAGTTAATAATTCATATTATACATCACATCACGCATTAAAAATCATTCACACCCTCATGGTATCTACAAAGTATTATCTTTACATATTGGAGTTACCATGTTTTCGAAATTAGTTTGTACACATTTGACAATTAACCATATTAATTCATGGTTACCAATCTGTAAATCTATAGTTGGGTTTAAAGCGCAATAACCTTGATGCAATTATTCATTGAAACACCTGGCGCCTTTTTGGAACAAATCTAGAAATTGCTAGAAATTGCTCAGCACACTAAGCTGCTAAGTCGCAAAAGTACTATAATGATACAATCCTTCGCTTTAAGAAATAAACAATGAAATTTGTAATAAATATTCAATAGCGATCTCTCAATATTCATTCTTGAATGCATTGGAAAAATTGAATATGTTTTCAGTTGGAATTCACGAGGAGTATCACTGTTGCATTAGCCACATAACGTAGACGAGTAATAGAACGAGCGGTAAACTAATACCGAGCTGAATCCTAAGGTTGTTTATTTATTCAAGTAGGAGTGAGTACACTGTTTATAGATATTTAACTTAAATGTAAGCTTATAAATTATTCTTACAAACGCGCGAGGGCGCAGTCCCTGCAATTTATTCGAAATGCGCATGCGTACCAATAAAAACTGAAGCCGTCCCGGTTCAGAATCCGATTAAGGTAGCCATTATTGTTTATTTATTTTAATTCTGGTTGGAGGAGATATTGCTTCTCTCATGTGATTTTATTATTCTTAGTGCAAATTATTGTTGTACAATAGTAATATACTACTCTATTCAGTGTAGTGTGAATATTAGTGAACATTAACTGAAACATAACTTTTCTGAATTTCTTAGACTGTTGCAGATTCAGCTTTTCTCTGTTGGTGATAGATTCACAAACTATATCTGAAAGTGAGCATATTATTTTACTGTTAAGTATTATTTTATTTGGTAACACATTTCCGAAATTTATTTAATTTAAAAATATTTATTACTTTATTCAACCGTGAATGTAGGTATAGTAAATGTTTTATCATTATTCTAGGATGGTTTTATATTAATTGTTTTATTCAATGATGTAAGGATGAACTTCGAATATGCGATCACTATCGTGACTTCTCCATTTCATTTTGACAAAATATTAAAAATTATATCGTTGCAATTTTTGTCTGCATTCTTTATAGTTTTCTATAAAAAAGGGTTACATTTGTAATTTCGTGGAAGTTGTAACTTATGTTGAATTTTGTTATGTAACTTTTTTTTAATGATGTACAGAACAATGAACAATCTTAACAACTCCTTTTTGTTATAATAAATTCAATATATCCATGTGGAACTTTATTTATCAAATTGTTCCTTTTAATACAGTAGTAGGATTCATTTTAGTAATAGTACAATATTAAATTTGTAAGAAGAGTATGAACATTAGCAAAACGTTTCAAAACAAAAATAAATATAAATGCATGTAACAAGCTAAAAAAGAGCCGCACTTTAAATTTCCTTCTTGTAGTAGTTTCTTCCAACCGCATGATGGTGCGGCGATTGCTTAAACATTACTAACCATTGAGTTAAGTATCTGTAAAGATTTAATTTGTGGGAGTGAGGTAACAGGTGGGATGGCATGTATCGAGAGTTGTGAGGCTTATATCAATTTGTAAAACAAAGATGTGATTTATTACCATGCCAATGTTTGTATTAGAACTGTTTTTATTTCGAATAATTTATTATTCATTTAATTCATATTTCTACCTTAGCATGTAGTAAACTTTGGTTCACCATTTATTTCATTTCTTCAAGATTAAAAATGTTTGTTAATGAAATAAAAATGTATTTTTTATATAAATTTTGTTTTAATTTTAATAGTGGTATTTTTGTTTGTTAATGAAATACCTTCCAACTTACATTTCTAAATAAAATGCTGATAATATGATGGCCCAGTCGAGGAAGTCGTTTTTTTCAGGAACGCTGCGAGATTATCGTGGATTATTATGTACAAAAATACACTGATTAATAATCTCTTTACAAATATTTTCGGCCTCCGCGAGCTTCATTGTTCAAACATTGATTTATTTAAAAAAAAACTATTTATGCTCTAATTATGTAACTGTATGTCGTGATGAAAAAGATCTTCGATCGAATTGAACCGTTACTTTTGTTATTCATAAATTGACCTTTCAATCATTTTTTTCTCCGAAACTTAGCTATTTCTTGTATTGCGGATAATAATAATAATGAATTATCAACAAACAAAAAAAATGACAATTACCTTGTCTTTGGAGAGCAATTGACAGACATTGATAATAATAATATATCTATTCTATGATCCTGCCTAAAAATTATTCATCTTCGGCACTTATTTATACTATTTCTCTATTTGTAATTCTTAGTGGAATGTCGTACTGACATGCAGTCAATGTATTAGCGTAAAACGAAAATTTAAAGCCATAGTGGACGAATCCGATATTCGGAAGCGGGAATTTAGTCTTTCTCTCATACTGTTTTGATTTTTACTCTGAATTGTTTGTTTCAAACTTTTTTGAAGCAAACCTTTGCTCAAAATGAAGAGAATACGTTAATCTTAGTATAAAAAAGATATATACAAAATCTGGAGGTTATTTTATATGCTTGCGCCAGTTTAAAACGAGGCAGTCTCGCAGCTGTTATCTTTTTTATTCTATAACACATATTATGACTATTATATAATTTCGATTTCTTAAACTAATTGTATTAAGCACTAAGCGTCTTTATCGCATTAATTCCAATTAAAAATGTCTACGTCGCAACAGCGAACGAGACGTCGATCTCGAGGAGAGGTAAAATGGTCTGAATTCTGAAAAAAATCCCTTTGCGCTAAGTAACTACAATGTTACAACAAGTGTGTTTAATTTTAATGACATAGAAAAGGTCTAAGCTGTACCGATATCACTGATTTTAGTATTAGCTTTTTACATATACACATTTTAAACATGTAAAAGCACGTAGAAATTAGCAAGTTTTTAGTTAATTCAGTTTGTATAAATGTGACTCAATGATTGCATATCAATTCGATAATTTACATCACGTTTCATGTGAATCGTCTCCAGAATAGATCTTTTATAATAATTGGTTTCTTTAGCTAAAATATTAACATTTTTATAATCGAACACTGAGAGAAATAAATGTACTATTTCAATACAATTTTATAATTTTGTTATACAAATTATTCCTAAAATGAAGACAGGAACAATTTGTGTATTCTAAACTAATAAATTTGTACTTGAAATATTGTGTTGATACTGTCAAATTAGTATTCTATTTTGTTTCAAAATATTGTGTTGTTTGTGCACATTAATAGCTGTATTCTGTTACATTCTATATAGCCAAGTGATACCTTCCATGATATGCATTTTTTAAATTTCATGTTCTAGTTTATTATACAATTTGTCTAAGAGAATCCCACAATATGGTATATTCCATATGGATATATTGTACAGAAAACCACACAAAATTGTTATACTCATACATCCTATTGTGCATACTTCTGGAACAATTATTTTAGGTTTCCTACACAATACTTGCTATAAACCTCAAATAATTGTACCATTTATGTAGACAATTTTAGTACAAAATTGTATAATGTTGTAACTGAAATATGCATTAAATTGTATATTTTGTTTAATTCTATTATATATTTTTGTGTTTAAATCCTAGTTTTTGATGCCTTCAGATAATAAGAAAAAAGTTATTATATTACCAAATTTCATTTTCAATGATAGCGGTTTCGCCTTGTTAATCTCTGGGTAACTCAACGGCATTCGGATGTTCTTCAGAAGGAATAAGTCGAAACAACTTAAGAAATGAATCACAGTTATTAGTGGGCGCTTAGTTATTATTATATTCTTATAAATTTCTAGGTAACTATGTTTTTAATGGATGAAATAAATAATCACCTATATTTATAACTATTTTATTGTATCAAATTCCTAAATAAGTACAGACAAAATCAAGTGAATCTTATTGTTGTTTATAAAATTTGACAATAATAAAAAATTTTCCTGTATTTAAAGACTATAAACATGTTCGTCTAAATTTTTTAAGACTAAATAAAGCATTTTTAAATAATTACTATTTTGATGATTAGGTCTCATTAAGATAGTAATTATTTACAAACGCTTTAATTTAATTCATCAAAATTAAGGCACTTGCAGGAACAAATTTTTTTTGTTTATCAGCATTTCATAAATTTTCTGTCCCGTTTGAGAATACTTCCCAAGTGAAGCATTTTCCTTCCCAGGATATATTTTATTGAAGTCACTTTCCAGCTAAAATAAAAATACATTCATTGATTAAACCAGCTGAAAAAAGCATCCAAAGCTTGAACAAGCTATCAAATTAACCATAAAATAATATAAACATGTGTAGATAAGAATAGTTATTAAAAGCCAAATTATATTTACCAATAAATAACCCAATGGTTGACTCAAACATGGAAAACTATAACATTGACCAATAGCCATTTTATCATCCATTCTTTTGGCAAAAGTGAGTTTCCAGTATTCAATAACTTGGGTGATCTTTTCCGAAGTCCTAGAATTGGTATGAGATCTTTAATGTCTTCGTCATTAAGATTTTTCAATGTCTCAACATCAATTTGTTGCTCTATAAAAAAGAATTAGTCCAGACTTAATTCTTTAGCGTTATCTACAATTACGAAAACGTAATATTCTGTTAAGCTTCGGTTATATACAAAGTGCTACCGTAAAAGAGCGAGCGTAATTTGACGTTACAAAAAAATGTGGTTGTTGATCCGAGTGTTTGTGTGAGTAAATAAATTTTATTCATTGAATTTGATTTTCATTTTTCACTATACAATGATGTTCACTGACACACACAACGCCCGATTTTACTGTATCGTTACGTTACTTTACAATGTTTATCGCCAAACCGGTGGTACTTCGTAACACTATTATTGAATACGCCCGATCTTGTACGGTAGCCTTATTATGTTGTAGGAATAGGAAACCGAAGCTTCACTGAAAGTATTACGTTATGACTTAGGTACTCATTGAATTATTGTACCTCATTTCGGTGGTCAGATGCATAAAGCTCTTTTCGTTGGTACCCACAGACGATTATAGTTTAAATCATTAGTAGTGGTATCAATCTATCAATAACACAAGCAGTTGGACGAAGCACTAAAGCAGACAGTTTCAAAATTCAATACCTAGTCGGACATCTTGCTTGTGCCGCCTATTTATTTAAAATATGTATATCTCTATAATAAGCAAACAAAAATCACCATTCACTACCTTACTAATTAATTATTGTGATAGTATTTAGAAATATATAGACATCTTTTCACCATTAAATGACCGATGAAGAATTGATAATAACTATATAATAGTGATCAAAGATTTACCCATATAATATCCATTATTATTGTAATAATTTTCATCATGAGACAAATGCTAATGCTATAGATACCTAAGTATTATGAAACAATTTTGATTGCAACATCGATTCCGATTGAAAAGCTATGACAATAATTATGTACCCATATATTGTAACATTTACCTTTAAATTTCGGGATCAATTCTTGAAACCCCCAAATCTCCAACAACCCAACAACTACTGAGTCCATTTTCCAAATATCAAACTAAAATTTAATAAGAACGTAGGCAAGATCAAAGAAACACACATACACGACCAGTGACACGACTCTCAGTAGCCGAGGTTATCGTAAATGGCGGACTGCCGCGCAACACAGACCAGACATCCACTGAGTGAGAATATTATAATATTGTGTTCTCAGTGGCGGGATATACAATTGTATAAAAATAGACTACAATTATTGATGTTATCACCAACGTGCTATAATATAATATGATGTTTGTACACAGTTATTACATTTCACATTTATTAATAATGCGAATATTGTAGATAAGTCACACATAAAATATTTGTTATTTTCTTTATTTGTGTTCTATATAATCGAACAAAGAATAGATCACGTATATACATATTATGTAACGTATATTGTATATATTTTTGTGTAATTATATGAAAATGAGTTATGAATAAATAGAGCACAATAGTACATGCACAAAAATATATAATTAAATAAAAACTAAGTATTCAAAAATATTCCACAAATATTCAAACATAATGTACAAGTGGTTTATACACAGCGCGATGTACATATTTCGCATCGCCTTTTCTCTCAGTGAACTAATGGTTAGAATCAGAACAATGTTTAGCAAGAGCGAGGGAATTTTGAAAGTTTTTGTTTTTAGTACTATACTTATGTCCATACTTTCTTTTTGGAAATATTGTTTAGAACTTTAGGGCTTATACAGAAATGTCTAAACAATATTTGCAAAACAGAATGTTTGCCAAAAGTATAGTATTAAAAACGAAAACTTAGAAAATTCCACCGCCCTTGTTAAACATTGTTTTGATTATAACCATCAGTTCAATTATAATAATGTTGATATTTTAGCTAAAGAAATCAATTATTGTAAAATATCTATACTGTCGATGATTCACATGAAACGTGATGCTAAGTCTGTGAATCTTCGAACTGATGTGCAATCATAGAGTTCAATTTATACAAATTTAATTAACTAAACACTTGCAAATTTTGCGTACTTCGAAATGTTAGTATGTAGAAAACGATATTGCTTACGACATTTTCTGTCGTAGTCATAAAAATTTTAGCACATTTGTTCAACAAGGTATTTTTTTTCAGAATTCAGACCGTTTTAACTCTCCTTGAGATATGACGTCTTTAATAATAAATACAAATTAATATTTTTACACATTAGTGTGTTACAATTTCAATTATTCGTGTTTCATTCGTTGTTGCGACGTAGAAATTTTGAATTGAAATTAAAGACCCTCAGTGCTTAATACAACTAGTTTAAGAAATCCCGCACATTAGTTGAATAGTCCAGGCAACGAATAGGAAAATATTAAAAAAATATATAGTAGGTAAGCTAGCATTTCAATTTTTTTTTTCATTTTGTTCCTAATACCCCATAGATCATTCATGACTATCAAGACCGTGGGGGTCGACCTATCTATCCCCCCAAAACGTGGTTTCAATCCCCCAGAGAAGCATTCTTATAAAAAAAATTCCAAAATTAATGATTTAAGAGCCGAAATTGACCCCTAGTATGTTTTTTGGGTCGGTGATCACGATTCCGCAGTTAGTTTTCTCGAAAAACTCCCTCCAGATTGGAAAATTGGTAAATTTATGTATAATATATAATTTATAATTTTGTTGCAAAAATTACCGATAGTAGGTTTTTTGGGTCGCTGAGTACGATTCCGCTGTTATTTTTCCCGAAAAACTCTCTCCAGATGGAAAATTCGGGAAATTTGAGATTTTCCTGAGACGGTTATGAACAATAAAGTATAATTATGTTACAAAAATTACCTCAATAGGTTTTTTGGGTCACTGATCACGATTCCACTGTTATTTTTCCCAAAAAACTCTATCCAGATGGAAAATTCGGGAAATTTTAGATTTTCCTGAGACGGTTATGAACAATAAAGTATAATTATGTTACAAAAATGACCTCAGTAGGTTTTTTGGGTCACTGATCACGATTCCACTGTTATTTTTCCCAAAAAACTCTATCCAGATGGAAAATTCGGGAAATTTGAGATTTTCCTGAGACGGTTATGAACAATAAAGTATAATTATGTTACAAAAATGACCTCAGTAGGTTTTTTGGGTCACTGATCACGATTCCACTGTTATTTTTCCCAAAAAACTCTATCCAGATGGAAAATTCGGGAAATTTTAGATTTTCCTGAGACGGTTATGAATGACCTCTAGTCATTTTTGCAACAAAATTATACTTTATTATTCATAACCGTCTCAGGAATATCTCAAATTTCCCGAATTTTTCATCTGGAGTTTTTTTGGAAAAAATAACAGCGGAATCGTGATCAGCGACCCAAAAAACCTACTAGAGGTCATTTTTGCAACAAAATTATACTTTATTATTCACAAACGTCTCAGGAAAATCTCAAATTTCCCGAATTTTTCATCTGGAGATAGTTTCTTGGGAAAAATAACAGCGGAATCGTGATCAGCGACCCAAAAAACCTACTAGAGGTCATTTTTGCAACAAAATTATAAAATATATATTATATATACATTTTCCAAATTTCCCATCAGGAGGGAGTTTTCCGAGAAAACTAACTGCGGAATTGTGATCAACGACCCAAAAAAACATACTAGGTGTCATTTCCGGCTCTTAATTCATTAATTTTGAATTGTTTTTATAAGAATGCTCCTCTGAGGGGTTGAAACCCTGTTTTGGGGGTAGGAAGGTCGACCCCCGCGGTCTTGATAGTCACGAATGATCTATGAGGTATTAGGAATAAAATGCCAAAAAAAATTTCAAATTCCAGCTTACTGTATTTTTTTGTTATTATGGCCTTTTTCCCGGCTTATTGCCTGGACTAGAAGTGAATTAGTGTTCAAAAGCCCTCTGATGATGGTCGTGAAACCGAAACGTACGTAAAGGCGGAATCATAATAGAGATGTGTTAATGTGGCCTATTTCCCCAGAATTTACATGCAGGTACTAAATAGTTAAACTTAATATAAATTAGAAATATTCACCTTTATC
Source organism: Endomychus coccineus (assembly GCA_958510875.1). Lineage (NCBI taxonomy): Eukaryota > Metazoa > Arthropoda > Insecta > Coleoptera > Endomychidae > Endomychus > Endomychus coccineus. The sequence continues at coordinate 75,052,585 of OY294068.1, forward strand.
AACTAAAATGATAATAGTTCAGAGGACCTTTCGGCCATCAAGTAGCCATCATCAGAGTAAACTCTGGAGTTTGGTAACCGAACGGTCCTCAGTACTTTAAGAGTATTTTTAGTGGATAAGGGTGAATATTTCTTATTTATAGTATAGTGTATCCACACACTATTTTATAGTTAATTAGTTAAAAATAAGTTTATTTTTATATTTTTACAAAATAATTTGGCCTTCATCAAAAGACATATATAACAGTGTGAATTCATGAAGAACGGTAACAACTAACCTGTATAATACATAATATAAAGTTTACCTAATGAATAGATTTATGAACATCTGCTCATAACCCCCCTACTATTCTCAGACAAACCCAGACAAATGTCCCTACTCATATCTTTGCGAAGGACTGTGCATTCCTTGACATAAGAATCTAAATTATTTACAAAAAACATTGTTAACAGGTATTTCTGATAAGACAACTGGAATGTTATAGTTGAATTGATTATATTTTACTAAGTGCGTCGAAAGTTATTGGTTAATCTGCTAACATTCAATAAAATCAATGTTAATGTATTTTATTGGCAAGAATAAAATTTTCGTAATAAAACATAAAAGAGGTGACGATGCTGGCGACATGATCCGGATTAGCAAGGTATACATTAATTTGTAAATCTTGTCATCTGATTATGCATGGATAATCACATACATCACTCGTTTCAACCACGTACAGTTACGATATATCACTGAAATATTCGATGGAATTGAGAAATGTCCTTTAAAGTATTGTGGCAACATAAAGATAATAAGATCCGAAATATTAAATATGGTGCAGAGGTGAACTGAGCAAAACTTATATTTACGAATTAGAATAACTGAAATACACTGAAATAAAAAGTTTCTTCACTTTCCTTTTGTTCTCATGGAGTTCAGCTTCAGATAATACTACTTTCAAGCACCTACTCAAATTGTTGATTTTATATCATTTGCTTGTTTCACTATTGACTCAAGCTCGTACTCAACACGGCGTTCACTCATTATCTCACGTACTTTTTATTAAAAATCGAATCATTTAAAGCGTATCATAAGCCTGTATTTCACTTGAAATCTGCAAAACTACATTATGTGACTGAATACAAACGAAAAATGTATAGAGGAGGCACTACGATGGTTTCAATTCATTTCACGTACTCAGGACCTCTTTCCAAACGATTCATTATTACGCGTGAGTAATTCGACAGTTATTAAGCGTGTTCAACCACACACTGCATGTACATAAAGGCTACAAAAATAACCACATCAGACTACACAATTTTTCATAGCCATTATGTCACTTCATAAAGACTTAATGAAACTACATCAAAACTTCATGACGGCTTAATAAACCTGTAATGCACACTACTTTTTAATTGCACGATACCAAATAAATGACTATATGTAATTTCAACTACATGATAATAATATTCTTGTCGTAAAGTGCGTTTACTACGTGCAAAATGGCTGCAACCGAGTTGCGTTCCACCCCCGAAAAACGTTACATTTATCTACAGAGTTGCGTCCGGCGGTCAGAAATTGGATGGCATGATATTCATCACAATTTGATTACTAGTACAGTTATTTTATGGATTGGTTGTACTTTTTTTTTCGACTTAAGGTTTGAAAATACAGAAAGTTAGGAAATTTTCCGTAGATTACGAAAAAAAATAGTGGCTGAAAACAATGAAGGAAAATGTCTTAATTTATATATACAGGGTGAGTCAGTTTTTTGTAGCCAAACTGCAACAGGAGATAGAACAAGTGTTTTTAAGAAGAAAAGTTCAATAAACATATGTCGTAGAAGGCTTCGTTTTCGAGATACAGGGTGTTGAAATTGAAAAAAAAATTTCGTTTTTTGCGAATATCTCCGGAACCGTTTATCGTACAGAAAACAGCTTTTGTAAGCATTTTCTACTCATAGTAAGCTATGTTCTGTGTGACGAAATTTTTTTTTACTAATAATTGGTGAAGATTTTGAAGGGGTAGTCCTTGTTTTTCTCCCCAACTTCTACGCCACTGGAAAAAAAAACGGTTTTGAGACAACCATTAGAACCGCCAATGTTTTCTACACAAAAAAGGTACTACTTGTCATGAGCTCTAAAGTTGACCGTTTTTGAGAAAAATTAACTTTTATGTTCAAAAACATGGTCAATCCTTTGATTTTGTTACTTGTTCTACTTGTTTGAATAAATTTCGTCTAATTAGTAAGAATTGACCATGTTTTTCAACATAAAAGTTGATTTTTCTCGAAAACCGTCAACTTTAGAGATTATGACCAAGAGTATCTTTTTTGTGTAGAAAACATTGGCGGTTCTAATGGTTGTCTCAAAACCTTTTTTTTTTCCAGTGGCGTACAAGTTGGGGAGAAAAACACCCACTACCTCTTCAAAATCTTCACCTATTATGAGTAAAAAAAATTTTTTATCACAGAGAACATAGCTTACTATGAGTAGAAAATGCTTACAAAAGCTGTTTTCTGTACGATACACGGTTTCGAAGATATTCGCAAAAAAATTTTTTTCAATTTCAACACCGTATCTCGAAAACGAAGCCTTCTACGACATATGTTTATTGAATTTTTCTTCTTAAAAACACTTGTTCTATCTCCTGTTACAGTTTGGCTACAAAAAACTGACTCACCCTGTATATACGATTTTCCGTGTTTTTCCGGAAAAGAACACTTATATCTTCGAAAATAAGCATTTTAGAAGGAAAAGTTTCTAACAAAAGTTGTTCAGGATCAAATTTTACATAGGAATTGACTATTCTGAATTTAATTTTCATCGAATTTTCCAAGCATTGGATGGGAAAACAAAATATTTTTGAATAAGAAGAAGAATAATAATAATAATAAGAATCGTTACTGTAAATGATTATAATTAAGAATTTTCCAATATTTGCCCTAATATTCCGGGTTAGGAAAATTTTCTTATTTTTTTTCATATGTCGATTTTCGGTTTTATAGAGCTCTGATAACGATTTTTCAGTTCATTTTGTCGTCAAAAGTCATTGAAAACGTACATTCGGAAAATGGAAAACTTTATTTTTTTGATTATGGCGTGTGACAGATCAATTCTTACATTTTTTAGGGTTCTGAAAATGTTTTTTTACTTTGTTTCATCGTGAAAAATCATTGAAAATATATATCCGAAAATTGTAATTTAAACAATTTAATATTAAAAACAAGGTTGTTAGAATCAAATTGTTACGAGTTTTATATACATGGATGGCACATCCTAATACTACTGTTTTTCACACAACTATTTACCATACATGGTTACATAAATGGACATTATATACCGCTAGTGTTTAGTTTACTGAAAAACAAATTAGAAGAAGCTTATAGACTCTGTTTGGAAAAAATTAAGTTTATTTGTTCTCTTAACATCTTAAGTTTTATTCTTGAGAAAAAAGTGGTTGATTTTGAATTTGCCATTCATAACGCAGTTCGTAAAGTGTGGGATAACGTAACAATTGAAAGGGTTAGAGGCAAACGGTTGCAAGTGACATTTAAAAAAAAATCGAGTTAAGTGCAGAATTGGCAATATGAAATGTGTATTTGGTTGGTGGTAAAGAGAGCCAAGTAATTTTTTGATAATATAGCGCCATCTATCATCGGGGGAAAAACCTTGTTACATAAAAGCAAAGGTTCTTTGGATGCAAAAGGATTCAAGTGTAGCGAAGTAAACGAATAGTTTTAGTTGATCATTTGTCCGTTGTTTACTATTATGTTTTCCTAGATTTCCACTACACGGTTAGGTTTTCAGTTGTTTTGGTATTAAAGTAGTATTTAAAATGAACCCCGATGAGCAGAAAGGTGAGTGATAATTAACTATGCTTATAAATCCGATTTTGCATTTATTGGTTTATAGCGAAGCTATTAATGTTTTTAGTACAATGCTCAAGCGTGAAAATCATAGACACAAAATTTTTGAATCAGGACATTCCTACATGGAATGTGATCGCTCATTTGGTCTCATTAAAAGACAAAAAAAAAAATTCGCATATTTATATTCCTGATCATTGGTCAGATGTTATTCGAAGGTCGTCCAAAAACTTTCAGGTGGTTAATAAGATAGCAACTGATTTTTTGAGATTTCAATTTTTACACTCTATTATGAAAGACCCTAAAGACATCGACAAAAAACCTTTGAAATGCTTTCGATATGAAAAAGATATTTTTTTGTCATTTTTATTTAAACCAAGCAGAAACATTACTTTTCCTTTTCTCCAATCTGAGACAACTTCCATTCTTCAAAAAGGAAGGCCGAATATAAAACTTTCTCATTTAAGTCAAGTGCTTTATGAAAATAACTCTTTGAAGATTTCCAAAGAAAAATATGACATCTTAATCCAACTTTTACCTTACATTCCACCAATCCACCACGACTACTATAAATCTTTGAAGCATACAAAAAATAAAAAAAGCAGCAACAAAAAAGAAAAATACCAAAAATATTGAAGACACAATAGAGACACATTGATGAAGAAATGGTGTGAGATTATGATGAATAAGAATAGTTTTTTTTCAATATTTCCCTAATATTACTTGTACTCGGACAATTTTCTCCATTTTCAATATTTATCACTTGCACCCTTTTGTTTCTAACCCTTTCAGTTATTGGTTGCCGCTTCCATCTTACTCAGTCGTGGTGGCGTAAAATACAAAATTTGGGGTTAAGTAGTGAACATAAAAGAAAAATTGTGGAACTGGAAAGTGGCTTCGTTATTGTTTTGGTATGGTATTTTCAAGTCCAAATCTGGTAAGCGTTTTTGAGTTACTTGCGATAAAACCAAGTGACTATAAGTTAACGGTTTTTGCTGATTATTTGGTGGATTATTTTATATCTGACGATGCCACTTTTCCACCCCACATTTGGGCTGAACTCTAAATAAAACCACGAACGCTTGCGAGTCCTTTCACTCTCATTTGAATAACTCTTTATACTGGGTGTCCCATTTTAATCCGCCAGTAGCGATAATTCTGAAGCAGTGCATTGAAGCAAAAAGTGTTCCGAATAAAAAGTTCACGGTTATGAGGGGGACATCTGATGCCGTCGACTTTGCCCCCCAGCCCCCCGGGGGCGGCGGGAACAGGGGGCAACTTTCAAATCTTAAATGGAAACCCCTATTTTGTATTGCAGATTCGGATAGTGTTAAAGAGTAGGTCAATCTTATTCGGGGTGTTTTTACAATTTGGTAATAGATAGCGCTGCAAACGTCAAAATCTGTTTGTGTGTCTGCGTGATTGTTCGTGTGTTGCATGGGCATGTGAGTGTGGGTGTTGCGTGTGTGTGAGTCCGTCGCCATTGCAATTCACATGTACTGCTCAAAATTGTGTCCATGATGGTCTGGACACAATCGTACACGTTTAGCGAAATTCTCCACGCACGCCCGCAACGTGTTTGGAGAAATTTCATGACAAGCATTAGTTATTCGCTCCATCATGTTCACGCACGTGGTTGGAGGATCGCGGAAGACGAAGTCTTTCGGATAACCCCAAAGGAAAAAATCTTGCTATTTAATTGATAAGAAAACTCATTTCACGTTTGCAGCGCCATCTATACTCAATTGTGGAAAACAACCCGGATAAAATTTACCTACTTTTTAACGCTCTATCCGAATCTGCAATACAAAATAGGGGTTTCCATTTAAGATTTGAAAGTTGCCCCCTGTTCCCGCCGCCCCCGGGGGGCTGGGGGGCAAAGTCGACGGCATCAGATGTCCCCCTCATAACCGTTAACTTTTTATTCGGAACACTTTTTGCTTCAATGCACTGCTTCAGAATTATCGCTACTGGCGGATTAAAATGGGACACCCAGTATTATAGTTCATCGAATATTTTTTATTTCATGGATGTTTTGTTAAAATTTTAAATTGAAGTGTACATAAAATGTAACTACTCCATGCAAATTTGAAAACACAACCATAATTCGGAGAAAAGATTTTTTGCAAAAGTTATTGTTAGATTTGGAACAACAAAAGATTTTGTTAAAGTTGTTTCAAATATATATGGACATAATCCATAAAATATGTAGTATTATTATGTATGAATTGTCAAAGTTGTTCTTCCGAGTGTTATGTAAAATGTATGTTTTATAAGTACATTATATTCTTGATCACATGTTACACATTTTTTTATTACACTAATTTAGTGAATAAATAAAGTAAAACCGACCTCATAATTCAATTTCTCAATCATATTAATTCTTTGGTAAACGTAAAAATATTACTTGAACGCCTATGGTGGCAAAATTGTTCCATCAACAAGGTTTTCATGGTATTTTAGAATTTTAAAATCAACAATTATCTTTGTTACGAATTTCGTAGTCCCAAAATCGGACGACAGAACGCCATGTGACGAATTTTAGGTTTACCTGCGTACTGTGACGAATTTCGAATCCCTAAAAATATTATGCGGAGTTGCGTCCCGTGGTTAATCCATACCAAATATCTCCACGGGTTTATATTTCAAAGATCACTTTTTTTTTATGTTGGCCAAATTGTTTCATGAAAAGCTTGTTGAAAATAATAGTAATATGTTTATTTTTAAAAGAAAGAGTAACATAAATATTAACACCATATGTATTAGTATATTACAAACTTAATTTTGTTAAAAATTATTTTGATAGCAGTCTCTTAATGAAATTTATTCCAAATCTATTAATATCTCTAATTTCAATCTTCAGTTATTATTCATGTGATATTGGAAAATCAATATTGGTGCTACATCGCTTCTCAAGCGTCATGCATCTAAAAATAACAAATAACCTACGAACATAGAATTGCTGCTCGGAGACAATATAATTCATGTTCTTGTACGATTGATTGATATAATAAGAGCTGGTTGGGCAAATTTTTTCAGGAAGTAATTATAATAAACCACTGGAAACTGACGAGATTTCTCGTAGACCATTTATGGAAGATTGGAGTATTACTACGAAGATTTTTTTTTTTTTGAGGTGGCGAGGTGGTTGAAATTTTTTATGGGCACCTTATGGTCCTGTAACATCCCATAAGGTAGTGTAGAAGTCCCTGAGTCTCGAACTCAATCACCTCAGATTTACCCACTTACCACTAACCACCCCTCCCACCTCGTGAGGTAGGCTCGCACTCAGGGCAGTCACGATGACACTTGGGCTTGACAGTCCATTGTATCTTGCCGCACCACTTTCTCGGGCCATCGGAAAAATTCCGTAGTCGCTGGATTCGAACCCGCGACCGGCAGCCACAGTGATTAGAAGATCGATGCTTCTACCACTGAGCTACCTGCTACGAAGATTTTCACAGATAAAGAATCCTCTGTGGATTCAATCCACACAAATTTTCCGGCAATTTCTTTAAAGAAAATCAGGGAGATCACCGCAACATTAATAGGAAATTATAGGAGCAGATTATAGCTGGAGCACACCTGGAGTAGGGGGAAGGTGATCTACATACCAAAAGCATTAGGTAAATAAAACCCCACTCCTTCCAATTTATATATACCTATGAGTCTAAAATATTTTATGTTCAACCCCTCCACCACTTATCGGCATGCATATAGAGTCGAAATCGCACTGCATCATCTGACAGGTGAACTGGAGAAGGCACTAGAAAAGAAACGAATAGCTCTGTGTGCTCTCCTTGATGTCGATGGAGATTTTGAAAACGCTTCACACGCCACTATGAAGGACAATTCAATATATTTTTGGAAATACGTTAAAAACGAAGGCGACGAAGAGTACCTACGTATTTTAAAAAAATGAGACTCCGTCAATAAATAATACTAATAAATCCTTTCCTGATATGTACCTGGTCGACAAACCTGCAATTTGTATCAATTTGTACTACATTTACATTTACTACATTTGCGAATTATGAGGAGTATATTTCCTTGATGAATGCCTTTTTTCATACTTTTTCATTCTTAATATCACTTTTGAATAGGTATGTTGATAACAAACAAGACTTATTTGGAACTTTAATGTGCATGAAGCTTTTTTTAGGTGAATCGTTTAACTTGACGAGATATCTTTATAACGTGAGTGCCTGTGAAATGTATCGACGGTAAGAATCGGCGGGCGTAATTTTGGCCGGTAATCCCGTCGCCTACCTGCATAAATCAAGGGGTACCATTTATGACAGATGTAATTTCGGCCGAGGGTTGATGTTTATGATGGGATTAAAAAATTGGTAATTACTTGGGATATCTAGACAAATTCAACTTATTTTGAACGCTACTAGGCGATAGAAGGCATCAAATATATTTGTACGATGGCATCAGTTTCAACAATTAAGAGTGCACGTGGTTGTGACTTGCTTGTTGTGGAAAAGTTTCAGTTTTGTAAACAGGACGTGTTAGAAAGTGGTGAAGTACGTTGGAGGTGCATAAAGAAAAATTTAAGATGTTTAGCCAAACTGTACACTATTGGTGCTGAATACACAGTTGCTAGGAGTGAATTAATCCACAACCAGGAGTCAGATGAGACTGCGTTGGAGAGAAAAATAGTGACAACTTCATGCAAGCGCAAAGCTGAGGAGGACATATCTGAGAAACCTTCAAAAATTATTAAAAGCATTCTTTCAAAACATTTGCCAGATAATTTGTCATCGACAGATGTCAATCGAATAAGAAGAAATTTGTACAACAGCCGCCGTAAGCTGCTACCAGCCCTGCCTAAGGATATTCACCATGTACATTCTGTACTAGAAAGTTACGGACCGAAAACTACAACAGGTGAAATTTTTTTGTTTATTAACAGCACAGCTGATAATATCATTGTTTTTTCTTGCCAAACAAATATTACAACTTTATGTAAAATGAAAGATTTTTACATGAATGGCACATTTTCTTATTGTACAAAATATTTTTGTCAGTTATTTACCATCCATGGACTGGAAAATGGGCATTATGTTCCCCTTTTGTATTGTCTGTTGCCTAACAAGACCAGTGACACATATATGAGACTTTTTTTGTAGGTAAAATCTAAAATTTTTAAACTGTTTGATATTGTTTTTGAACCAAAGGACGTATTTGTGGATTTTGAAATCGCAATTCATAACGCACTAAAAGTTGTCTTTCCCAAAACCAAACTAAATGGTTGTCGATTCCACTTGCATCAGGCGTGGTATAGAAAAATACAATCATTAGGCTTAACCCAAATGTATAAAGATAAAATCTGCGAGGAAAGCAAATGGCTTACTCATACTTTTGGGCTAACTTATTTAGACCCCTCTGAAGTTGAAGATTGTTTCATATTTGATATCATGTCATACAAACCGGACCATAAACTTATAGACAAATACGATATTTATTAGAAAACTACATAGCACCAGAATCTCATTTTCCACCAAATATATGGGCATATGAAAACCCATCAATTAAACGAACCACCAATGCCTGCGAATCGTTCCATTCGAACTTTAATTCTAGTTTTTATTCAACTCACCCTTCTATATTTATTTTTATAGAAAAATTAAAAGATTGTCAGATCGATGCATATTTAAAACTAAAAAATTTACATATTCCAGCAAAAATTAAAGACAAACAAGTAAAAATTAAACTAAAATTTATCGAAAACATGGTAAATGTGCTTCGTTCTGGCAATATTTCTAGAATTAATTTTGTCAAATCTGTTTCACATCAAAATGTTTTCTAAACATTTATAGTGTACCTAAGTTATAGATGTCTACGTTATAGAAATAAGTTGATGTAATTAATTTTGATTTAATTTTAACTAGACTTTTTTGTGTCTGCTGTGGTGCTTGTTTAAAATTTATATAGATAATTTTATTGAAATGAATCTGTTATTTTATTTCAACTAATATTTGCGGCCGAAAATACCTATGAGATAAGGAAGCAACTTAAAACCTCCGGCCGAATTTACCTACCGGCTTTTAGTACCTGCCCATTTTCCGGCCGAGATTCCATCCGCCCGTAAGAATATGGGTGTTGAACTCTAATGAAGTCACTTGAATCATGCATAATCAACGTTGATTAAAGACTTTCAATAGTAACGCCCCACACGAGCTACCGCAATTATTGGTGGAGCTTTCAGGGCGTTGTGACTGTTGTGAGATACCGTATGTACAATGAAAAAATTTAATTAATGCACAACCGCAACCCTTTAAGGCAATATCATTAATTGTTGATAGGTCAACGGACATTCATTCTGAGATGTTTTTCAACTGAAAGTTTTGTGAACTACAGTGGAGAAAGCATAAATGCCACCTGCGAGGGCTTATGCATTCCCCATTACGATGATGTTATACGATACTGAACTTGAATGGTCAAGTCACGGATTATAACAATTATCCGTATTAATTGAATTATACCTGATTTGCCGACGTTTATTTACTCAACAGGTCACAATTAAATGATTGTTGTCTCGCCTTTTAATAACATGCTTGATTAAAGGTATTAACCGGTTATGTAATTATGGTCTCAGGAAACATGATAATAATGATGCAATATTTATTTCTTCAACGTTCATACGTGCTCATACATAATTAATCTTTAATTCTGAGGGAGAAACTCTGCACAAACGTAAAACACTTGATTGCGTCCAGAAGACGAGCAATAACTTCACAATCCAATAAATTTGTAAATAATTATTAATTCACCCAATTGATGACTCGATATGCAAAAAAGATCTGTTGATTAAGCAAAACTGACTGAGATGCAATAATTATTATTGATGAAATTTTGTGGGATTTCTGTTTGGAATGAGTCCTAATCTAAGCTAACATGGAATGAAAGGTACTCCATCGAACCACTGAGATTAAAAAGGTTACGCCCGATAGAAGAGTAAAATATTTTTGATGAACTTAAAATTACTTAAAAAAATTCAACTTCCCCTTGCTCGTAATTTACACAATTTATTGTATCATTTTCGAACAATTTTTTCGTGACTAACAACTACAGACCTTTTGTAATGAATTATTTTTTTCATGAAAATAACACTTTCTTGGTTTTTGTTCTGAAATGAAGTTTGAAATCTCCCTCTTTGACTTGTCTGGTTGGAATTTTTTGTTGATTAACATCTGACAGACCCTTTTTATAAATTATTATCCGTAATAAAAGTATATTTCATTACACCTTTTTAAATTAATTTTATTTTAGCTAATTTCAAAAATTTATTCCAAATAACAATCAACTAATTTTCATTTTTCATTTTTAGTCTGACGCGTACACGTTTTTACATAATTTTCGAAGATTTTCACCTTTGTAATTCCGTGTGTTCGATTGGGTACCATTTCTGCCATGATGAGAGCTGGAACTATCATCTGTCGTTTACGGATTACCCGGACAGGAAGACGAAATTTTATATGAATTTTTATTTCTCATTATCTTCTATTCTGTTTCCAACTGGTACCGACAAAACGGCTGTTCCCCTGCAAATTATTCAGGGAACAACATGTTCCTTTGACCTGATGCATAAACATGTTAATAGAAAAGGAAGTTTTTCCATGAAATCTATCTATTCCTTTGAATTTTTGGAAGAGAAAGCTCTTTTAAGAGTAAAGAATTATCATCAATCTGGCGCAAACCATATCGCTATCCCTATTTATCGATAGTTATTAACAAATGACCACTGCTTCTATATACATTTTTGCGTTTTCTAATTCAATGACAATAAAGAGAGGTAGGTACCAACAATTCAAAAGAAAATAGGGAATTTCAGTACCCTCATCATTCTTCAATCGATTCGTATTGTTAGGGACTAAATTGAATTCAAATCTTAGATATTTGTAATTATTGTCTAATATTATTATAGATTTCACGTTCGAAGAGATCGATTGAATGTAGCATTGAAAAGAAGTCATTCTAAAGAAAGGCGAATTTAGACTTAATATGAACTTTTATGTTCCCAAATTGGCAAACTATAATTTTTCATTTTTAAAATTTGGAGAGTGGTATGTGTCACGTTTCACTAAGAAGTTAGATTTTTGTTAATTAATTTCCTCAGTAATAGAAGCCGCAGTAATGTATTGAAAAATATTGCTGCCAGCACGACTGTACTAGTAAGAGTCTCCGAACATTGAGTGGAAATTCAGTCAAAATTCCGAACGTTCCGATTAGTAAATTAAAAAATAAATAACCGTGACATTGGTACACTCTTTTCTTATCTAACGTCTGCTAATTATCCGTATAATTCTTTGCAAAGAGCGTGCGACGGTGATTTAAATATAAATACATTTTCAATATTTTTTTGATGTACGAACAACCGAACAAGTTTACTTCACATTTTTTTGCCATCTTTTGTTCCGGTTGTTATCAAGACCCAAACATTAAATTTGACTATATTTAAAACAGAAAAATATTAGCCCGCTAAATAAAAATAACCATTACTCGAGCGATCAGTTATTTGAATACAATCACGGTTCAACCAATATTAGAGCGTTTTAAACACTAAACTGTCTATGCAGATTTCTACATATACATTTACAAAACCAAGTTGGGCATACCAATTTCTCAATGACATTACTTCGAATTTGAAAATGTAATATATGTGGAACAGTGAAATAAAACACAAATTTGAATTTACACGAACTGCAAAGTTTACAATTGTTAGGTCACACAGTGACATTATCAAGGCGAGTTACCAACTCAACACAGCTGTTAAGCTTTGCAGTTTGTTTAAATTAAAGTTTGTGTTTTATTTCACTATTCTGCATATTTTTGAAATGAATTTAGAGTAGGTGAACGCCGAATCCATACAGTTAAAATGTGAGATATTATTCAAGTTATTCATCGATAACTAGTTGATAAATAAACACAGAATTATCATGGGTTTTGAATTCGATTGATAACTTTTTACTTATTGGGGAGCTAACACTAAATGAAGAAGAAAAATTTGTCATTTGAATACATTTCTAGGTTCACCATACGTACTTTTTGAAAAATTATCCAGCAAGAAACTAGAATTTTAAATTTTCGTTTTTTTTTGTTCATATGCAGATTTGTCAAGTTTTTTGCATTTGCCAAATCAAGTTAGAATTCGAAATATTCCTACAAACTTTTCATCGCTATTGTTTTGAATCTGAAAATGTAATATAGGGTACGTTCAGGATAGGTATACCATCGGAATAGAGGAGCCAGTCGAATAGTTCGCGAAACCATCGTGTCATAGCTGCTGTAGTAATCTTCAGATACATACTCAAGGAAATGATATGTGTGTTTATGTTTTCTCCTGTTTATAAATAATAGTTTCTGAGAAAAGCGGATTCAACACTTTATCTTTACACCGTTAAATAATATTATCAATAACGTCTCTAAGAAAATGTACAAAAACCAGATTTTCCGCTTCTGGGAATCGAACCTGAGTCCACTGAGCCGGAGCAGTATCCTACCCCCTAGTTTTCTGTTATAAACTTATTAATGTACCATGTTATTTTTAAATTTACTTCAATAATCTTATTTTTTTTATTTGCTGAAATTTGGGTAGAAGCAAGCTATAAATTAACTTACTCTAAAAGTTTTGAATCGATTCCATGTGTGTACTCAAGAGTTATGCTTTTTTAGTTTTCAACCCTTCAGAAAAAGGTGTCTTCATTACACGATTTCTCTGAAAAACCATAGGGTTCGTTTCGGAACAGGAAACTATTTTTTCTCAAAATCGGAATACATTATGATAGGACCTTTCGTTTTTGAGTTATCGTGTAAACAAATTTTGTGACGGTCATCCAGACAGACAGTCAGATTTTTTCGATGTTGTTTAAAATTCGATGATAAATACTATGGTGTAGGAATTTTATATACGATTTTTTTAATGATTTTTAGAAATAGCTTGAGTGAATGCAATATAATATATAATATGAAGGTAAACATATCCGCACGGTATATGAATTAAATTGTTTAGATTGCGATGGGAAATCTCTAAACAATATTAACAAAGAAGAATGTATGATGGCCACAATTCGCGACGCTAATTCGGTAACCAATAGAACCGATGTACAATCATCGAGTCAAATTTATTTGAATTTAATTAATTAAACACTTGCAAATTTCTACTTACTTCTTTATAATGTTTAAAATTGTGTGTATGTAGAAATCTGATACAAATCAGTAATATTGGTACAGCAAAGACCTTTCATATCGTGGTCATATATTTTAAAGTACTTGAAATTGTGGGTACTTTAGCGCTAAGGAATTTGGTGCTAGATTATTTTACCTCGTCGTCGAGATATGATGCCTTTAACTATTGAATAATTACTGGATAGTGGTTTTTTAATACATATTCATATATTTGGAAGTTAATGTTCTATTAATCGTTATTTGTTCATTATTGCGACGTAGACATTGTTAATTGTAAATAATGTGATAAAGACGCGCTTGGTGCCTAGTACAATTATTGTCGCGAAGAGTATAAAATGTAAAGACAAACTATAAGCAAAATAAAAGTTTGGCCTAAATATGTTATTGTACGAGACAATGATTGGTTAAATCTTATGAAAGTATTCTATATATTGTAAAATTTACCAAAAATAAACGCATTTTGTACTTAATACACCCTCATATTATTTTATTTATATCTGGTCTCTGGTCCATATATCTAGATATATCCGGGATAGATGGACCACGTAACACTTCAATAGACAATGTACTGTTCTCTTAGTTCTTAATTTATCATTAAACCGATGCGAAATATTCTAGTTGAAGGTACATAGATTGAACGTGTACAGTTTAAGAGCTCAAGAATCGAACGAATTCAGAAATATATACAAAAAAAGAGGTTCAACTATCCCGCACTTACCCTATTAGTCAAGTTGTTATTCATCTATTACTGGTTGAGAAATAAAAAATAGCAATATGTGGATCGAGTTAAATTGATTGTAAGCTTTTTATTTCTTCAAACCTTAAAACTTCGAAATTCGAATGTGAAGTTGTTTTTAGTCGTGAAAAACTTGATGTTCCAATAAACGAAGCAGAACAATTATGGATTCTTCAAAATAAGATTATTTGTATTCAGGAGTGATTCCATCAAACAAGACTTCTCTCTTTCATTTAATTATGTTAATGCAAGATGCTTAGTTCACCTATCAAAATGTCCCCGTAAAAATATGGCACACAAGGGTGAATTATTTTTGTTTACTTTAGAACATTATTTCTAATGTAATACTAAATAATACGAATTCTCTACGCATAATATGTACCTAATACTGATTCGAAATTTGGTGATTTATTGGAATTATTACAGATGAACGTGTGTATAAGGAAATACTTGCCACCATATTCAGTACCGGAATTCATCACTCTGGCAAATAAGTATATCTGTAGGGCTGAATATATGTCATGATCTACACGTTTGAAAATAATAATGTTTCATTTTAACACATATACCTATGTTTGAAACATGATTAATACTTGTTGATTTAGATCTACGAAAAACTAAATTGATTAAACAATTCAAAATTCAAATCCACCTAGAGATAGAGGGGAACGCGGACGCCCCT
Organism: Endomychus coccineus; assembly: GCA_958510875.1. NCBI lineage: Eukaryota > Metazoa > Arthropoda > Insecta > Coleoptera > Endomychidae > Endomychus > Endomychus coccineus. Next base: position 75,068,047 of record OY294068.1, read on the forward strand.
CTGTTATCTTAATATCCGAAGATCACCATGTGGGGCGTGTGATCTAGTTATGACCGTTGCATAATCCAGTCATATATAAACAGCCAGGGACCTGGAACAAATATCAGTTCTGTGAATCTCAACAAACACGTGAAACATGATTGCCCAGGTATGTTAAAATTTCACCAAATACCAATAATATTTATCAATGTCGTTGCATAATCTGATTTGGTAAAGTTCATATTTATAATTTCGGAAGAGTCGTTTCAATAGAACGGGTCAAATAGTATTGTCAGTAATTTAGAAACCTTCAACTCGAAATGTTTGTCACATAATTTTCAATGTTTTGATTATAATAAATTAATTCACTGAAATTTACATAGCTAATTTAAATGGCTCTATCAATCGAGTACCACTGCTACTGCAGAACTAACGTATACGAAATTTCTCTAGAATTTAGAGTAGAAACAATTGGAGCTGAATTTGTAACAGTTAGCATTATTTACTTATGGATTAAAACAAAATACTTTCAAAGCTTCTTCTCGAACAAACTAGCATAATAAATCGTAGGAGTCGTGGAAGAAGCAAAATTATTGATAATTCTAATGGGATGGAATAAAGAGATTTCTGATTTAATTTCATAACTTATTGAATTATACCAAACAACAAGATCGACGAAATATTTAAAACATTTTCTCAAACTTGTTATACATGGATTATGAATGAAGCGAAAATAAGAGTATTAATTCAAACTGACACAAATACTTATCGTAATACTACTAAATATAGAATATGATCGATAGTTTTTATAACATAATAATGAACTGAAGATTCAAAACTAAACCTAATGTTGCCACTTCTTCATTCATATTGGCATCCGACTGCTCTTGTGCTATGTCAGACTCAACCATTCATAGTTCAAATATCAAAAGTGAACATTACAAGATTGATGCAATATCGTCTTTCATTCCTAAACCATTCTTCGAATCAAGCAAACAGCCCCCCAATAATACCTAACATAGGAAATGTACTTTACTTGATTTAGTTAGTGCTTCTAAATCAATTGTTTTCGGTAATACAGATTCTAAATTTGGAATTGTCAATACAATACCATGAACTAGTTACCTAGTTGGCCTAGCAGACCCACAAAACATCGATTTCGTTGAATATATAATAGCATTAAGGTATACAACTACATATTAAGTAAATTCGTCATGCATGTATGCAAATGGAACGTTCACATATCAATTGTTTCCCCTAGAAAGCATTCACGCATTCTAGAAACAGTACGAATAAGTTATACAAATGTTTTGTCGTCAAAATATTTTGAATCTGGATTCGTGGACATTACGGTTTTGGAAGTATTTCGAAGTATTCGCATTACTCTATCTCAGTGCTCAAAAATTGCACAACTTGGTTGATTATTCGACATGATGTTTGCCATTATTTGCTTCAATCTTTATTCTTTACTTCAAATCAACTGCTCTTATCATGAATATGGTCAATATTTCTTCACCAATGTGATACATTTTGGCGAATGATAGCAAAATAGCTGTCGGGCATTCATGCGGGTCAAATGTTTATGATGTAGGAACAGGAAATATATTGGAAATGATTCAGAAACCGCTAATGAAACACGTTATATTATAATCTAAGTTACTTTGAAATTTTATTGAAATCGTGTTCATAATGTATTTTAAAACTCTATGTTTTACACTGACACATGCTGTCAGGTTGACTTTCGAAATTATTCCCACTACAACATAACCTTGTTTGATACTGACACTTGCTGTCACGTGAACTATCTGAATTTGCGACAGAGTAAAGACATAAAATAGACTGTGACATCGATATCCAGAATAACATGGTTGTCATTTAATAAAACACTATAATTTCGTTTGAAAAACTGGAGATGGATGTCAAAAATACCACTTGAAACGGAAAAACAATACTGTTCCTATTTCCACCAGTTTAAAGCCATTTGCAAAATTTCATATCCATACGACTAATAGGAATGACGCAATCGTCCACAGTTTTTATGCACGTACGCACACACAGACATCATGTCAAAAATAGTCTAGGTTGGTTCAATAATACTCAAAACGCGAAAATAGGGAAACAAAATTTAGGGTCGATAACAATACTTCCCTTATAGTGAGGGAAATAACGAACTGAGTTTGTAACTTTTTATTTGAATATGCAAAAACTGAATTTGTCACTTTTTATTTGAATATGCAGTGGGGCATTTCAACTTCAACTTGAAAAAACGGAAAAACATCTGGGGATAACACAATTAAAATAGAAGCTACAAAGAAAATGTGTTGTTATAAATGACAATGAGAAAGTCTTACCAAATAATATATTTTTATATCAATCACTACACGAATCAAAGTGTCCTAGTGTTTTTTATATCATTGGGTTTCATGCGATACGACATATTGATGAAACGCAATTAATTTTGTATACTTATTTCTCTTTATTATGTTTACATAATCGAACTTGACAAAGTGGGTTTCATCCTCCGATTTGATCAGTCACGTTGAATATTTCACGGAAATGACGGTCAAGGTCTAACTTAGCATATTTGAAATCATTCGACGAAATATATCAGCATCATTTATCATTTTTAACAGCATGAAATATCATTAGTTTATTTGTGAACCAATGAGACCTATTGCAATAGTTGTATGCAAGAAAATAAAACATTAAAGATTGCAATATCCAATAAATAATGTAGGTAATAAATATGGAATTGAGAAAGATAAAGTTGAATCCAACAAAACGTATTATTTTCTATAGTATAAGACGAAGCAGTGCATTCGTCTTGAAAATAAATTAATATATGATGTAGTCACAAGTATCGATCCAAAAAAATTAAATCAATAATTATTGTAACTTGATCGAAATATGTGTTTCCCACAATTTGCAACTGAATTATTAGTTCGATTGAATTTAAGTTTCTCAGATTATTGATGATATTTTTAAATTCGTAACAAAAAAAGACACGTGTGGCACTCGGGGACTGCCGCGGTAAAGCTATTGCATAGCATTTTTTCTCAACTTATGCAATTTTATAATTACAAGTTACACTTTTTAAGCGTGGTGACCGATAAGGAAACACATTTTTTTCTTTTACTGAATAAATGAGAAGTTAATATCGTTTAAAATATTTTTATTATCTTACAATACATGTAGGTTATTCAGGAATTTTTATCATTGAAACTATAGGTTTATGGTAACTGAAATAAGAGACATAAGTTTGAGACTTGATATCCTCTGAATATCTGGAAGATACCGCGTCAATGGTGGTCGCATATTTTGTTGTGGATTCTTGTGGATCATTATTCATTTTCAAATTCAATTTTTCCGAAAGAAAAGTTGTCAACCGTTCTGATTTTTTATCAGCGAAGTTGATGTTGAAATCGCCAGCCAAGATAAGTGGAAATTTATTACCATTTGTACCAAGTATTTTCGACCCTTCTTCAGTGTACTCCAGTAAAGTGCGATGAATAAAATGCTCTACTTCGTCCAATTTTGGATTCGGAGAAATGTAAATTGCTACCATGACTATGTGTAGGCCATTACTAAGTTTGCATAAGCACGCACAAATATCTCCAACAAATGAGCGCCTAACATTAACATCACTAACGTGTGCAATATTTATTTCAATATTCGGAGTCATAATATTAGTTACATTATTATTATTTTGGTAAATAGCTACCCCACCTTTTGGAACAGTATCTCGTTTGAATCAATAATAATAATAAAACAATTTATACACACATTTTACGCGTACAGCTATTCACCAGCAACTTATATTCACTGTTGTGCGAGCTTTGTACAGTCGTATATACAGGTCTGGAAACTCGAGGTTGTTTTCTATGTGAGCAGCGAGTCGCTTACGAGTCGAATTTCGCGTAGTACCAAAAGACGCCGAGGAAACATAAAAGGCGTCACGTAAGAGTATCATCTTGATCTCTATGAAGAGTATTCTGTGACAAGCATAGATAACTCTACTACCGGTAGTAGAGTTATCTATGGTGACTTAGGATATTTCGTTACGGTATTTGTTTTGTTTTTTAGATTTTCGTTACGGTATTTCTTGATTCGCTCGCCGCGCCGCGCTCAAACCCCGCGATAAAAGCTATATGCAATAGCTTAAAAATATACGATAAAATCGTTCGTCTTTGATCAGATTTTACTAATTAGTTGATATTCTTGATTAGTACTAATTCAGTAAGTTTAAAACCTTGTAAACATTTAGAACAAATTTGAATCAAATAATATTTGTTATAAGGTACGGTGTCGAATACCTTCTATGAACATTAATTACACTATTAGTTTTTCCTTTCCTTCTATCTAATATGTAAATATTGACGAAAAAAAAAACTTACGTGCTAATCTGTATTGGAATGTAAAGTCTGCTTACCTGTAAAAGAGAAACAGTAAATATTAGATATTATACTATTCAAAAATACAAAACTAAGTGATATAAAAAATTACTTTATTGGAAAAGATATTGAATACAAACATGATACCATGTTTTGTATATAAATACTCTAATCAGCCGCAACTTCAACTTATTACCTGGTACCCATATTTTGCTATTGTAAACTCATATACCTTAAAATATAATTTGTGCTCACATCCTTATCTATGGAGCCGTCAATTGTAAAGCAAACACGCCTATAAAAATACAATTTTCTGAAATGTCAATTTCATGTTTGAAGTGGCAGTTTTAGAGGTGGGATTGTGAGTACAAAATCTGTTTATGGTTTACTAATGAGAATTTCACACCGACAATTTTCGACCAATGAAATACTTTTATTTTGACTTGTTGCCATGCCAACGAAAAAATTTCAGCGGATATTTTTTCTTTTAGGGTAGAGAAGCAATATTATAGTGGATATTTTTTGACGTTTAACAAATGAGTTTGAAAGTGATACAATAACTAAATAACAAAATTATGGCATTCCTTCGTAATGTCTCATATTTTCATGAGAAAATGTGAAATAATATCACATTGAAATTATTTTAAACTAATTTTTGTTCGGTGTGAAATTCTCTTACCGAATATCCCGAGTGCACAAATTAATTTCCGGAAATTTTTTCTCGTTGGCGAATATTTTAAGAAAATTATCCCTCGTCTTCGACTCGGGATAATTTTCAAAATATTCAACATTTCGAAAACGTTTCCGGCAATAATTTTGCACATGGGATATTATAATTGAATATTTCAGATCTCATGAGCATAGAAAGTCGTCTGTTATTATCTTATTTCATGTTAATGAATGATGCATAGAAGATTTTTTTCTCATTCTCCACTAAAATAAATACAATTGCATGAGCCGGCTGGAATTTAATGAAGTTTTTATTTTTTCAGGTCTTTGTATTAATCGTGCTAGTAGCAGGAATCTCTGCAGCACCGCAAATAACAATATCACAACCTGCTATTGCCGTTTCTCCAGGCACATTAGCAGTCGCAGCTGAACCCTTCGATCACCATCCACGATACAACTTCGCTTATGGTGTACACGTAAGTATAACAAACATTACAGACATGATTATCGTCTTTTTCTAGATTCCCGAGGTTTCGAAATCATAAATGAAATTGATTTAATTTTTCTTTGTTGATGGAATTGTTAGACTTATAGAATTATAATAGTGGTTTGACGTTTCATAATTGTATCCCATAAACGGCCTTTAAAGAATTCTTTAGTAGAGTACATGTTACTGTGATATTCACTATCTTCCTAAATATACGTGATATAAACAAAAAACAACAACAATTATTGTCTTAACTCTGTTGATGTATTCCAAAAACTTTGATATTTTATAGTTGTAAATAGACCTTTAGTTTTTATTTAGTATTATTGAACTAGGTCACTAGAAATCTGCTATATCTCCCAAAACAAATAGCGGAGATGTGGTTAAGACATTAATTTTTCATAAGCACATCGAAGAACTCATAATAGGCAAGAAAAACATAAAAGTTACATAGTAATGCTCGCGATATCTATGTGGGTTTTTGCTTGCAGAACTTTTTATAGATCTATTTGGCATGGGAATTGTCAATATGAAATATTTTGGCCTGCCACATATCATTGAAGACTAGTAAAATAGTAAAATTGGCAACATTTCAAACCGACCTCGCATCTCACATTGATATTGATATAGCAATAACGGTATGTTGTCAATTATTATTTTAAAACTCAACGTCCAACGACAGAGAACTGCTGGACTTCCTTTGGCTTCAAGTCAAAAGTGTACTTTGATATATTATCGCTATTAAAGGGCCGGGAGCATTTGGCAGAAATTATGTTTAACCATTGTAAGCTGCTTCTATCATTCATCAAATCGGCATAAAGATCGATACCTGTTACTGTGTTACTATGCATCTACGGCTATTTCAATTCGGACCATAAAGCTATCAATGAAAACCAAAACGTTCATGAACATTTTAATACGACTGTTTTATTATGGTGATGATAGCACGTACATTTATTTTATTCCCGTTGTGTAATCAATTCTTTGTTGGGATAATTAACTGTATCCATTAGCTTCTTTTTAAAATAAACGTTTCTACTTCTAAAATTAACTCCATTAATTAGTTCAAGAAAATGAATGACTGAATAGTGTAATGTATTATAGTACAATATATTGTTGGCACTTACTTCAACAAATTTAGTCATCAAACATCGTACACTTGATCTTAGATTTTCTAAATTAAGCAACTAAGACTTCTTTTTGGTTTTCTATTAGCGGATACTGTGTCAATAAATATCGAGCATTCCAAATTTATTATATTCAGGCTAAAATTATAGCCCCCGATTATTGTCGTATGACAAAAATACTTGCACTTACCGATTTGAGAGTTACTTTTATCTGGTTTGTCCGTTATCCGTCTGAATCTATCGTGATGATGAACTATAAATCAATCCACTTTTTCCCAGAAATCAATTATATTCAGGTGTAGTTCATTTAAGTTGCTAAGTGACATGTGTCTAGACAACCAGGAATTATTGAGTATTTATGAAAATAAAAATACATAATTCCGCAGATATTTGGAGTACAAACCTTTAGTGAAATCCATATAAATCTAGGATTAAGCCCTTCAGTCGTTGGAATCTGCGACTACAGTTCGAATATATTTTTTGACAAATGACCAATAAATTGAATTTGGCACAGAAATAGCAAAATCGAAAATGTATCTTAGTTTCAGTGTTACGGTATTCGGTAGATCCAACATATGAAATCAACTAGAATTAATAATATTGGTATAATAACTTTCGTGATGGGAGATCTAGACGTAAAATTTACGAAAACTTCAGTTATTTTTTATTTACTTTTTATTACGCACATTTCACTTTAGTTGGTCAATACCTTTTCAGACTTAAGACCTTCATAGAAGAGAAATTGGAAGTCATAATACCTATCGCCGATATTGGTTGACACGACCAAAAACCATTCCGACTACAAAAAGATCTTCGCTCAACACAATATCATTCTAAACTTTCTCTGATGAAACATGTGTTTGGTTGCAAAATTTAACTCAGAAATCATTAAACATAGGAGATATTCTATGAATGAAGGTCCTTCATCTAATCCGATTAATATTCAACATGGAAAATAAAGCTGTTCTCTCATCTCAATTAACACAATTATAACTTATAAGTTTCGAATGTTCAGTCATATAATATACAGGATGTCCTCGAACTGCGTGGCTAAAATAAAACCGAAGATTCTTTGATTCGAAAAAAATTTGATGAGCCTTTTTACTTTTGCCTCAAGTGTCTTGTTTAGCCGGTAGAGGGCTTCAAAGTTGCAAAAATAATTTTGTTTTTTCGGTATAACTTGAGAACATGAAGGAGGACTTTTACAATATTTGGCAGGTGAGTTACTGTCAATAATAGCCGTTTTTGAGAGCGGCGCATAGAGCCTTAGAGACCATAGAAATGGCTCAAACTTGAGGATGTAACGGGAAAAGTGTCCAGAACTTTTTTGTGGTCGATGTAATTCACTCTATATTTTGTATGTAGATAGCTTATCTAATTTGAAAACTTTTCTTACTCTTACAAAATTTTGATAAAATCAACGGATTAGCTTGAAAAAAATAATTTTTGAGTCTCTGCAATTTTGGCTTACTAATTTTACTTGATTAAAATACCTTAGTTGCCTTTGCTTTTCTAATGTCATTTTGGCATTTGGAGAATTTATTCTCAAAACTGTCAGTTTTTACTTTGCTTTCCGTAAAAATTTTATAAAATTATGGCTCAAAATTTCACTAACACTGAAATGGTTTTATACATTTGCAAGGAAATGTCTTCTTGCAAGTCGGTCATCTTCATTTGAAGTAAAGTCTCGGGATCTTGCCGGAAATTCCTTCCCAATATAAGACTTAAAAACACTGCAATGTCATATTTCAGATTTCTTCGTTTTATATTGAAGAATTGTTGGAAAATGAATAAATTCTTGATTTGCAATACCTTTGTCAAACATATCTAGCCTGCGACGGAAAGCAGACACACTTTGTATCAGATCACATATTAATTTACCATTTCCTTATAATTCGGTGTTGAGCTCAATTTAATATTTCAAAACGTCGTTCAGGAAAGCCACAGCTAGCATATTTTCTTTGCCAATCATCGCCGGGGTCCCGTCAGTTTAAAAGTATATCATTTTATCATAACTTCATAACTAATGTTTTATTTGGTCATGAAATCATCAAAAGTCTTGAACAAATCTTCTCCGCGAGTCTTGCCTTTAAACGGAAATATTGCAAGCAATTCGCCCCTAAATAATTTTCTTTCTATGACAAAAAATAGAAATTTGTTCATGTTCAACAATGTCACATGATTCGTCAAGTGCTTTGGCGTAGCAAGACGCCTTCTGCAGAAGTTCGAGCAAACTGCTTTTGTTGTCCGTAGCAAGAACGCTGCTTCTGTAAATATTTTGCAGGAAGTAAATATACAGTTTTTTTAGACGAGCTTCACAGCCTAAAGGTAAATTTTTATGGAACTGCTCACGAGTTGTTTCATATATTGTCGCTTTGAATTAACACTTTTAAATTATTCATTTAAATGGAATAATTAGATTATAGTATACAATTTTTTTGCCTGTCCAGTTTTCGACCTTAAGCTGGACCGCGGTCCACCAGTTGCCGAACTTTGCACTAGCAGAATCATTATGCTTGCCAGTATCAAACCAAATGAACGTTCAAGAATAGCCAAGAAATAAAAGTCTCTTCATTTTCCTAATACTATGTTTTTTAAATACCCTCTTACTGCCGGCAGCTGCTTGGAAGAGTGTTTGTTTACGTTTTAGTTTGAGATGATTTATTGCATCACTTTACGAGCAATAAAGTTCAATTTGGAGACGAGCTGATAAAATAGTTCTTGTTATACTTTAAACAGTTTAAAACGATTCAATAACATCCCTTATGAATGGAATCATCCATTAATCTGGTTAACCCTCATTTTGTTCTCCATCAATAACGTTTTATGGTAGACCACTACGCCGTATACCCAAGGAATAACAATCGATAGTAATGTTTACTGCTATGGCTATTCACATTTCTGGTATAACAAATGGAGCGTTTAGTTTTAATTAAAAGAGAAATTTGTTCTCTATTAATTGAATTATTTCGGATTCAAATACAAAATCACCTCAAACCATCCGTTCATTGTACTTGTAGTAACATTAATACCTTCATATGTATATCTCATAAAATTAATCCCCTTGCATTTGAAATTATTTAGTTCAACTAACAATGTTTTACTTGAATCGGTTATTTTACGGTCAGCACTTCATTAGGTCGATTTACTTTTTTATGATGCTATGACATGTTCCTTTGAGGCAGCTTAGCGAGTTCATTTTTCTGATTCCAGATAATTCCACAATTCTCTATTTATATATTAGGTACATAAAAATTAATCACATTCTCCATAGTGTATTTGAGATAAAAACAAGTTTATCTGCCAAACCAATGGACATTCATTCAATTCAAACCAGCAGACAAAATGTAGATTTGATAAAATTAATTTGTTGCAGGATACCGTTACTGGTGACATCAAGGAGCAACAAGAGTCGAGAGATGGTAGTAATGTACGAGGCAGATACAGTCTGGTAGAACCTGACGGCAGCAGAAGAACTGTAGATTATACATCCGATGCAGTGAATGGGTTCGTTGCAACAGTACATAAAACAGCTGTTCATGCAACTGCCCCAGTAGTTGCCCATGCTCAAGTTGCCGTGCCCCACACACCAATAGTTGTTGCCCAAGCCACCCCACTAGCTGTATCGCCCACACAAGTCACAATCGCGCAACAACAACCCGTGTTGAGTCTATCCCAAGCTCCCATAAACGTGGTTCAAACTCCAATTTCTGTAGCTCAAACTCCAATTACTGTAGGCCATGCACCTTACACGATTACCCATCCGTTGGGTGCATATTCTCACAACACCTACACACTTGCTGCCCATCCTGGATTAACCTATACACACGGTCAAGTTGCTGTACCATCACACTATTACACAAAAGGCGCTACTCTATTGCATTAATGAAAAAGACTTAAATCGTTCATGTGTGTCATGCATGTATTGTAAATAACACCCTCATCTCTAGATTGTATTAGCTATATTTTTTTATAACGGAAAATAAATAATTTCCACACATTCATCTCTTTTATTCAAAGAAAACATTTACGTATGAAACGTGGCAATTTATTAATTGTGGTGTACTACTTTACATTATGTGACGAACTATGAAGGTTCACAAGACGAAATGGAGGTTTAATTACCTAGTAATAAAGATATATAGTTCATACATCCAATATATAAATTGATCAAATAGTCTGTAACGTCTTACATTGAAATAGTGATTTTTCAACATAAACCAAACTATCGTCTAATAAACATTAGATCTTCAAAAAATAGGACCATACGTTTACTCAGGCCGAAGTGTAGTATGACCTCCGAACATTAAACTCACTAGAATGATAACATTACAAATTGCTTGATGCCAAAACCAATTCGTAGCGGAATCATAACATTATGATATGACCCAGCTGTAGCCAATGTTGTCAAATCGCATTTTTATAAGTGCATGATGTCGAATTCTTCCCTTACCTCATTTTAGATGGTTCAATACATGATTGTATTACTTGTATACAATATAATAAGTATATTCACTACTTTTGTAGTGCCTCACACTTTAGTATAGGGATTATAAATATTTTTCGGTCAATGCGTCAACCCCACAATGGGTATTCGCTATTCGACAGTACATTTGTTTGGTTTGTCAGAACATGTTTAGTTTATGTCACGAATTCACGATAAGAAATCTACAACAGCCATGTTATTTAATTGGATTTACATGCGCATCGTTTGTGTTGTATTGATACAATGATGAAAAGCTGTAAAGTTTGACAATTTGAAAGCGGTGATCGAAACACTTCATTTCACAGGTAGGCTAACATGGTCGTATGATTAGATATTTGAACCTTATTCGCCCAAATGTGGATAAAAAATTAAAATCCAATTGAATGAAAGAAGTGAGTCAAAATATTTTAAAACTATTATGGCGGCAGAGGTATTTTCGGTGGTGAGTAATTTCAGAATTCTTTTAGGTTTCCTTGAGACACAAACTTGTTGAAAATATAGAATGGAAGGAAGTTATTAGGAAAAGAGAAAATTCCAAAGGAATATCTTGGCAATATAATGGCTAGTCCAAGATGAAAAAAGTTTCATAGAATAGAAGATATGCCTAAATTTAGTGAGAATAAGAGGTTAGAATATGTACAACAACAAAAATTCAAGACTTATTGAAAAAATAATGCAAACATATTTGAATCCTAATAATATGATGCTTTATTATGTATGTTATTATTGTCAGGACGTTTTTGAAGAGACTAACAAAGAAAGCAGAACAGGATAATAACAGCAAAATGAAGAACCACCAATTGAAAAGTAAGATTTCCTTGACAATAATACACTTTTTTACTACGTAGAATATAGGCACACCAAGTTTAGTTTATTTAAAGAATCCTTACAAATTCTCGAATTCGTAATTCTCAAGCATGAAAAAAAATTAAATCAATTAAATGGGAAATGAATCATACAGTAATCCATTGTTATACGTTTTTCGAATTATTCTCATTGAATTGTTTTTGTAGACAATGACTAGAAACTCTTCATGAAGCACCTACTTAAAATTCATTAACAACTACTGCTACTGGCTCTTCATCTGCAACAGCGTAAAAAATAGGAATAACACATGTTTTTATTGCCATACCTTGATGTAGGAAAATACATACCAGACAAGTGAATTAAGAACATCCCCCATTATAAAAAAGCAAGGAACTGTTAATTATCATGATTATTGATATACCTAAATGAATATGCCCCATAAATCGAAAATGTAGATTAAAAATGTACTATTTTTGAACTGATGACATGGATATTCCAGTAACTGCCAGGCAGAAGCTGTCTCAATCGAACGGAAGAAAATTCAACAAATTAATAAGTGACTGAAATTCATGTCATGTTTGAACTCTTCGATTCACCATTTAAAGAGAAATATTTAATCAAAGAAGGCGCAGAAGATATAATTGAGGTTGGTGCTTAACTTATTATACAAAGTGTATGCAAGTATAGAAAGGAAATTGAAGAGTTGCCAAGTTATTGTTCCTCGAATTAAAAATACATACAGTAAAAAAATTATTTACCCAATGGACCATTTACATTTTACATTTATCAAATGTTTCGTTTTATTTAATGGAGCTCCAAAAGTACTTCAATTAAAAATAAAATGAACGAATTTTTTCAAATTTCAAAAAATACACCAAATTTTCATTCTTCAGTAATATATTATGGTTCATCCAAAATACATTTCATTGTTTGGTGATAGCTCAAAATTCTATTCTTTAATTATTCAAGAATCATAATTTTTTTTCACTGCTTTGATCGATCACCTTCATTAAGTAATAGATTGAGAATGGGCATTACATTATAATATACTTCTTATTATATAATATTTTTCAGAAACTGCTGATGCAATAATGAAGGAAGTGTTGAAAGAGTCTTCACATATGAAATATACACCAGAAGTACGCCTATTCTACAAAATCATATGACTATGTGAGAGGAACTCTCAATAAGAGTTTACCTCATACAAGTACTTTATCGATTTGGTATAGCTCCATCAATGGTACTCCCGGTTTACTCATGAAGCAATACAAGCTATCAAAGTCAAATTATCCGGAAGTAGCTGTAAGGGACACAAAGGAAACGCCTTAAATATGTTTTCTGAACAATTATTTTTTCTTTATATTCATAATAGGTAGTTGGTTTTTCAACATTTGTTGCAAAAAGCCTGTCTTCAATTTAAATTATTTTCCCTGTATTTAATAAGAAAGCACAAACTATCGTGAGTACTTAATAAACCCTAATTAATTCAAGTTTAATCGATTATCTGGAAATTATGTTTTCGGCACATATGCCCTTCCTAACATCCACTTTTCATTACAGATTTTCAGAAATACTTGCGATCGCACTAGTCAATTTTTTGATGTCATATTCTGAAGTTTTAAAATAAATTCAATTCTACTTCAAATATTAAAGAAAGATTTAGAAACTGGTTAAATTCAACAATACCTTCTTACAAGTAAACAGCATTACACTGGTGATGAATGATTCCAGCTATTGCTATGTTTGTTTTAAAATGAGACAAGAGATTTTGATGTTGCCTTCAAACAAACAGCGTGGCTGGGGGTCTGTTCTATGATGAAGGATCTGATCTGAGGAGATTTGATTACTAATGGATAAATATGATCTTCCGCTGATTTTGAGATTAAACTACCCAGTCAGTTTTCATCACTAGATAGCATACGTTCCGAAAATATATTTCTTCGGAACAAAGCTCTCTTAATCGTTGGGCATGAAAAACTTCAAACTTACCTTCATTTACTATTCCCGAGGGAATCTTTCTCTAGTTCGAATGTGTTACAATCTTTACCTATTGTTCGAAAGCTGCGTTGAGGTTTATCATGAAGACGTTTGGTGTACAGTTTTTTTACTGAACCACTTAAATATACATTTTTTGCGATCTTTAGAACTTATCCGGTTTTGACTACCAAGAACTGTCACTTTAATCGGCTCATTTTCATTTATTTTTCTTTAGTTTCTAATCCAGTATTAGTAGTATGACCAACTTTATTCTTTATAAATTCGGAAAATAAATAGAATATTGCTTAACAGAAACGTACATTTCGAAGAACCACAACAAGACAATTCTCTAAATGTGAAAATATAAATAATAGTTCATTGCATTTTCAACTACAAATATAAAGAACATCATGTAGGGTTGCCATACTTTTATTTTCACTAAAAATTTACTTTAACAAACATTTTTTTATAATAATCTGGAGTCAAGTATACCAATGGGAGTCACTTCGCCCTGCCCTGTATTATCCGTGTAAAGTGTGACTAAACTATTAGTTCAGGTGAAGTAACCATTTTCTTGGGTAATATTTGCTCTAACACACATTTATGACAAAAAAATATTGTACACATATTTTGTTACATTTAATCGATGGTCGAAGGCGTTACTTTGTGATAATTTATTATATCAGTACGGCAAGTTATACTGATAGTGTTAGCAATAATACTGCACGGTTTGTTAGGTGCGCTATTATTCTGCGAGTACAATAAAATAAACTTTTTGCATGTGATGCAATGAATCCCCTTAATAAGCAAAGTAACCTCGTATTGCGGTATATAATTGCATTATACAAAACTATTTTTTTACATAATTTAGAATACCATTGGAACTACCTTTTGTTGTTTTCACCTGAAAACATAATATAAGCAGCTTGGGGGACTCCGCCTGATTTGCATTTTTGAACTGAGAATCAAGAGCAGGCTCACTGAGACTTTCAATTGTCGATACTTGATGATTATGTCGTTGCTTGCATTTTTTAAATTTTGTATTTCATTGTATAGTGGATTTGGAAGCTACTGGACTATAACTACATCACCTTTCGTTGTTTATAGAAGTTCTTTTGTGACCTTCTTCGACAGTTTTGGTAGATTTACAGTTTTATCCTAATCTCACTCAGAAACGGTGCTTGCAGTTGTCCAGGGTAAAATATCCGGAAGTCTAATTTTTTCTGATCCCATGGGGACGAAATCAGACTTTTTTCGTTGTGAACATATCAACAAAGAATTTATTTGATTTTGTTTATAAACGTAAATTTTTGAAGGAAAACAAAATGGATTGTGAACGTATTTTAATCATATCAAAAGCAAATATATAGAAGCCAGCAGGTCGAGAAAGGTCAAATTTCGAATAGATGCACTGCTGAATTTAGAATACTAATTTATTAATTCGAGGCGTATTTTCTCCAATTTAATTATCATTCTTCTAATAAATTTGAACAAGCTAAAGAAAAGCGAATGGAATAATAATTCTCGTCAGATTTGACTTTCCTCGTTCGGCTAGGCATAAAATATTAAACACTCTATTGAGCGAAACCAGTGAATGGAATTCTCGAATAGACACTGCATAATAAAGTAACTTCATGAAATCAATCGGAGTAAACCTCGAATCATTTTAGAAAAACTAATAAAACAATCTCAGAATAGCCGAACTTCCTTCAAATAAACTGGCCAAATACAAAGAAAAACAAATATAGTAGGATCAAGGAACGGCAAGAAAGCCAAATGATCCATTTGTTTATATTTTAATGCTGGATTAAACAGATTCGGAAGTAAAATTGTTTACACAATATGGTGCAGTGCATCGATTGACCCACATACTCTTTTCCGTGTCGGAACGACGAGACGCTATGCTTCCTGGGGCCATTGCTCCCGCTGCTCTTTATCCCAAAACTTTGCTGTAGTTTCGTAACAACATGAGCATGAGTAATTTCAGCTGGTAAGTTCGGCGACTTTGTGAGCTAAAAACGTCTCTACGATCATTTTTTATCATAATGCTTTTAGTTTGAGGATGGGTTTGACGATTGCCAGTTTAATTTAAAAATTAAGGGTCATTAATGTTTCCAGTCATCGACACAAAGAACCAACACTTATTGTTCGAGTTTTTGAGAAAGAATGTGATAATTTTTTCAAGGTTGATTTACACTCTTTTAACATCGTTCATATATTCTGCGAACCTTGTAAGAGTTGAGTAGGCCTATTTAAAGTAGATAAATTGTAATTTTTGGGTTTGTGAGCATTGTAATAATAAAGAATGAACTGCAATATAATTTTGTTGGCCATTTATTATGTAAGTCAAAATACAATGAGTTTGTTAAACAAGCATACAAGTTAAAATGTTACATAATATACACTATATCTAACCTACATTATAAGGTTTACATAAATAAATAAAATAGAATAATTTCGTTTCATTCTTTAGAATTATTAGATATTCTTCTATGAAATAAAATACATTACTTGTTAATATGTATTTCAGTTTCATTTTAAATAAACCTCTTGTTTTTGATATTTATAAATTCTGGCAATTTATTATAGATATCCCAATCGTAAATATGGTGTTATCCTATGCGCATTTCTTTTTGTAAAATCAGGTTGTGTTTAGGTCGCGTTGAGCAGTGTAAGTACTCGCCACCCTACTTAGTAGTCGAGTCAAATAGGTATTTCATTACGAAAATCGAACGATATGGACCGATTTTGATGGAACAAAGTGCATTCGATTCGGGATGACGTCTAGAAAAAAGCTTACCGGTTAGTTTTTTGTGCAAATGATATTATATTTTTAACACAAAAATTGACCAATTTCCAAAATTTCATCAAAACTAACCAGAAATCCTCAGTTAGGGATTGTGGAAGTTGTTTTTTATGTTAAATGTTTAAACATTTGTTAAAAGGGGGTCGTTACTAATTTAAATCAAAAACAAAATCGAATTCTAATTTTTTAATTTTTTAATTTGAAATAAATTCTCGCTCATCTAAAAATTTATTTTTTCTATCTTCTCTACTCAGTCTTTTTATATTCCACACAGTATCTTTTACATATACTATGGACATATACGTAATAAAAACCGGGCGGGAGTAGCAGGTAGGTATTTTTCTTAAACTATGGAGTCTACACTATACTATAACACAGCATCTATCATATAATAATATCTCTATGGCATCCACCGCTTCATAGAGCAGCTGTTTATCTGAACCGGTCCTCCCTCTCATCCCCCCAAAATAAAGACGCGGCAACGTATACGTGGACCAAGCTGCTATTGTAATGTAGATACATAATAAATGATCACCACGTGTCACTTACTGTTGGATGCTGCTGTTGTTCAGATTAGTAAAATTTCTCATTCGTTTTATGTGAAAATTATTTTGTTCTGTGGTTCAGTGAATATTATCAGAAACATTTTTTTAATAATTCAAATACATATTGTTCAATAAATAAAACATTGCTTTAATAAAGCATTCACGCTGCAAATTAATAAAAGTGTTTTTCGGTTGAAAACATAATAACAAATTTTCACAAAAAACTAACCAGTAAGCTTTTTTCTAGACGTCATCCCGAATCGAATGCACTTTGTTTCATCAAAATCGGTCCATATCGTTTGATTTTCATAAGTCGGCCTGTTTTAATACCTATTTGACTCGACTATAGTGTGAATGAATGTAAGTAAATACAAGGTAAAGGTAGAATGAAGAAATACAGTGTTTTTTAAAATCTTGGTCTATAAGGCTCACGACACTTATGGTTCGAAATAATCCTTCTACATCTCTTTTGCATCTTAAAATCGTTCCTGGATCACTAGCTTGACGCCATACTATACTATAATAAGATAATAGAGTATACAATTCGCAGCGAGTTTCTGCATGGAAGAGGAAGTCAAGGAAGCCCTCTCAGTCAATCAAGAATGTCTAAAGCGTCCCACAGAAGACCACGTCATATCATCGACAAGAATATAAGTTATCTCCAATACATCAAAAATGTAGAATTTCGCAACCTCCATACGCCACAGCACTAAAAGATGACATTGAAGATTTTGGAATTGATAACGGTACGTATCCGGACGATATAAATCGTTCAAACCTCCAGCAATTGCAGTTTCGTCCGTGATCCCTTCTGTCCTAAATTAGGCTACTTATACATTTTTGTCCAGTCACTAAAATTTCAAATATACACATTCGTCCGAGGGTCAAGATGGATTTTACCATACTTTAGAAAATCCTAAGAGATGCAATAAAAACTAGGAACGTATTGCCTCTTGGAGAATAGATAATAATGTGTGTGGCAAAGTTGACTTTTATTAACAATTTTAGAAAATAGCTCGAGTAAAAGTACTCTTATTTGAATCCGAATTTTGATTCAATGGAGTGAAAAACTTTTTGTTCAGGTTTCAAACATATAATAATAATAATATTTATTCACGAAAGTTCGGATTTTACAATATTTGAGGCACATATGGGCCAATCACTACATGAATAAACAAAGATAATCACTGAAGCTGTGGTAATCACAGCTTGTACATGATAGGTAACTTAATTCTAATATGGTTTCACAATATAGTAAAATGATGAACAACACAACATTTCAAAATACAACATATGAGTATATAGCATTACAATATAAAAAAAAAAATATAAGATATATTCATTTTACGAATCTTACGAATATAACAGTTTACGGTAGAAAAACATGGTAACAGATCATGGTAAAGGTAGCATGGTTAGTGAAACTTGTAGACTAATATGTAGAGTAAACCCATTAGAACCTATGGACGTGCGTGGTTTCTTTCTATATCGTTATCTACAATTTCCTATTTGTAGGTGTGGAATACATTGTTATACATTTTCTGTTTAAATAGTAATATATGAAAGAAAATATTATACTTGCATAATATGCAAATTGGTGGATCTTTCTGGTGATGGCTGGGAAGAATCATCATGGAATGGATGTCGTTACAGTGCACTATTAAAAAATTTACCCTTTCTAAATAAGCACCCAACGGCAGTAACTATTTGAAAGATGGAAAAAAAACCAATATTAATAATCATGCCGACACGTTCGAACGCAGACATGTTATTCTAGTGTCTCGGTGTAATCAATTAATTTTAAGCAACTGCGAAAAAGAGGAAGATTAAATTCCGTTACCTATCATAATATACACCCAGATAGTGATCTCGTTACACACAGCAGTTAATGTTTGTAGTATGCATCTAATATAGACATGGGCCCGTTGGACACCTATACATAAGCTATGTATTTTAATATATATTTGTATTTAATATGCATAAATATAAGTATGTATATGTATTTATATGCAAATATAAGCGTAATGGCGCCATAAAAATCGTAAATCATATCCAAAATATATAATTACAATAAACGTCGAAAAACTAGTCCAAATTTTGGAAATGAAAGGATGACGCCCATAAGTTAAACAACATACAAATAGCTTTCATTTGAGACCAAGTAGATCTCGATAACCCCAAAATGACAAAAGATATTTGGATTTGCATTTTTCGGAAAAATTGAACTAAAATTGAGTTTTAGGGAAAACCGTCAAAGATTTTTGACCAAACCTAGAACTATTTTTTTTATTTTTGCAAAGAGTTTACCTTCACTTAAATTTCCAGCTGAATTGATCGATTATTGGCTCTTGCAGATCAATTTGAAATTTTTCCTAAGATACATGTATACATATTTATATTGTGAGAGGGGGCATTCCTCTGACACCCAGAATAAAAGGGTATCAATCTCAAACCTGAGCCAAATCTCTAAGGCCTTGAAAAAAAAAGTACCTCTTCAAAGCGCAAAAAAACAGTTTTTGGCCAATTAAACTGGGTGGCACCCATTTTGGTAATTCAACTTTTTGGTATATTGTTTGGGCCATCAATACGAACATTTTGAGCCGGGTACCGTTAACGAGCGCGAAAATTGCACAAAATATCATAGCTGCCCTCCACTACAAGTGTGTACGGGCCGAAGTACTGTTTACAACTTTTGAATCTCTTTTGTTCAAATTAAAATGTTCTTTAATTCTAGTTTTGAAAGATCTTCCTTTCTGGCCTATATAGCATTTATCACAATAATCAAACTCTACCTCGTATACTCCTGATTCTTGATCTTTTTTATTCCTATCTTTGTTGTTTTTAGTAGTATTTGCCTACCGTATTATTTGTTCTAAAAGATGTGGTAACATTGTGTTTTTTAAGTAAATTGCATAATTATATATAAATTCTCGGGAAATAGGTCACATTAACACTTATGCTTTATATTTTCGGAAACATAATAATATAAGACGAAAATATAAAGCAAAGTGTTAATGTGACCTATTTCCCGAGAATTTATATATAATTCATACCTGGGTCAAGAATCTTTATTATTATATAAGGTGTTCCATCTGAGACGAGCCACCCCGTATATTTTTTATCCCATAGTGAGTGGAAAAATCTCCCGAAACACATCGAATGATTTTGTTTGGGGGACATCTTTTGACGTATATTTGAGGCTTAATCGAGCAACCCCCTAATAGGGGGCGCTTCAACCCCTCAAAATTGAATAGGGGAAAGGGGTTGAGTGATACGTCATTTAGAAGGTCTTGAAAGCCTCTTTACAACGGTGCATGAAAAACGTAAATTTGATGAACCGTTTTCGCCAAAAATTAATTTTGTTGCTCGAATGCGCCACCTTGAATATTTTGGTTATTTGTACAATAAACAAGCTCATTTTTATTAAGCCTTTTTTCCAAACTTAAACAATCTTCAAAAAATCACATTCGTAAAAAAATTGAATTGTGTTGTCATGCTTACAATGAAAAAAATTAAATCTGCGTGTTTAAATCAAATGTTCAAATTGTCCTCCATTGACTTCCATACAATAATACATTCTCTCAAAGTAATAAATAAAAAAACAGTAAAACATTTCCTTATGTTGCCTTCATTTTTTGTTCTTAGAAGGTGTTCATCTGGTTCTAACGTTTCTTCGATCATTTCATGATTTTAGTCAATCTGTTGAGTTACTACTTTGCTGATTTGTTTGAAATTTCAAAAAATATGGTATACACATTGCAAGAACGTGTTGAGCTGGTTAGCCTTTATTACCAAAATCAAAATTATGCCCGAGCGGCTGCAAGGATATTTAACGAAAACCATCCTGAACGTAGCGTTCGCCATAAGTACGTAATAGAATTGATTTCAAAATTTGTGGAGACGGGTTCAGTAATGGATAAAAAAAGGGCACCCATTGGATTTTTTAATGATGAAGGAGCAGCTGTGGCGGTATTGGGACATGTTCAACTTATGCCAAACACGCAATCTGTACGACAGTTTTCTGCAGCTTCCGGTATTAGTCAATCTAACGTTTTCAGAATTTTACATAAACACATGTTCCATCCGTACAAAATTAAATTAATTCAGGAATTAAATGATGATGATTGGGATCGAAGGCAAGAGTTTTGCGAAATTATGGTCGAGCGTATGAACAATAACCGAAATTTCTTGTACAACGTTTGCTTTTCCGACGAATGCACTTTTTTACTTAATGGAGAGAATGTAGAATTTGGAGCGATACAAATCCTCACGTATTTCGAGAAGCTCACACTCAACATCGGGAAAAGCTAAACGTTTGGGTAGGAATTTTGGGAGACCACCTAATTGGACCTCTGTTTATTCCTGGTAATTTAAATGGCGAAATTTATCTTGTAATGTTGGAAAATGCGATTGATCCGTTAATAACTGAACAATTAGAAAACGATCATCTACTACTTGAACAACAGTTGCATTTCCAATAAGACGGAGCTCCTCCTCACTACGCCGCACCAGTTCGCCAATACCTCAATTTGCAATACCCCGGTCGCTGGATTGGAAGAAGAGGTCCTATGGAGTGGCCTGCCCGATCTCCTGACCTGAACCCTCTGGACTTCTCATTGTGGAGACATCTTAAGTCCAAGATTTTTGTGACTCAGCCTGAAAATTTGGACCAACTACGCCAACGAATTGTAGATGAGTGTCGTCAAATAACTCCAATTATGCTGAACCATGTTAGAGACGGTTTTCAGTCAAGATTGTATTATTGTGTGGAAGTCAATGGAGGACAATTGGAACATTTGATTCAAACACCCAGATTTAATTTTTTTCATTCTAAGCATGACAACACAATTCATTTTTTTTACGAATGTGATTTTTTGAAGATTGTTTAAGTTTGTAAAAAAGGCTTAATAAAAATGAGCTTGTACATTGTACAAATAACCAAAATATTCAAGGTGGCGCATTCGAGCAACAAAATTAATTTTTGCCGAAAACGGTTCATCAAATTTACGTTTTTCATACACCGTTGTAAAGAGACTTCCAGGACCTTTCAAATGACGTATCACTCAACCCCTCTCCCCTATTCAATTTTGAGGGGTTGAAGCGCCCCCTATTAGGGGGTTGCTCGTTCAAGCCTCAAATATACGTCAAAAGATGCCCCCCAAACAAAATCATTCGAAGTGTTTCGGGAGATTTTTCCACTCACTATGGGATAAGAAATATACGGGGTGGCTCGTCTGAGATGGAACACCCTGTATAGTAAATTGCATACATTATCAGAAAGTTTACCTACATACATTATTGTTCTATAATTATGAATCTTAACTGTATGAGGGTAAACAACTTCATTGCTTCATTACAATCTTTTTTATTAAGTAAATCAATCACAACGTTTTTGTTATAGCCGTTATTAGTTGCTATATGTTTTATAATTGAAAATTCCTTATGATAATTTAATTCTGACATGAGGATAGTAACAAGTCCTTGTATCATGCTTTGAAGAGCAGCCAGTTTACGTTGTATTTGAATTTTTGTGGATAATAATGTCCATATATGAATGCTTAAGATATATTGAAAAGGAATGTTTACTATTTAATTTAGTTATGGTTAAGTCCAACTTTAATAGTTTGAGATTGACTTCTATTTCAACCGTGAATTTAATTTTGGGCTGTAGATTAGTTAAATGTTGAATGAAAGAACCGAATTGTCTTTGCGTTCCATTAAAGCATGTTAATATATCGTCAACATATATGCCAAAGAATGAATCTTTTTCCAATATGATGTTTGTCGATTTTCAATTCTAATTCATTCATAAATATTTCGGCCAGATAAGGACTTAATGAGCTTCCCATTGCTAATCCTTCTTGAGTAGTATACACATTGTTATGGAATTGAAAATAATTCTGAGAAAGACATAATTCGGAAGTGGGTAATATTTCTTGTATTATAACAATATTTGTTTCTTTTTCCAAGATACTTTGGATTATCAGTAATATTTCCCAGTGTTATTGAATTGAAAATAATTCTGAGACATAATTCGGAAGTGGGTAATATTTCTTGTATTATAACAATATTTGTTTTTTTTTTCCAAGATACTTTGGATTATCAGTAATATTTCCCATTGTTATTGAATTGAAAATAATTCTGAGAGACATAATTTGAAAGTGGGTAATATTTCTTGTATTATAACAATATTTGTTTTTTTTTTCCAAGATACTTTGGATTATCAGTAATGTTTCCCATTGTTATTGAATTGAAAATAATTCTGAGAGACATAATTCGAAAGTGGGTAATATTTCTTGTATTATAACAATGTTTGTTTTTTTTTCAAGATACTTTGGATTATCAGTAATGTTTCCCATTGTAATTGAATTGAAAATAATTCTGAGAAAGACATAATTCGAAAGTGGGTAATATTTCTTATATTATAACAATGTTTGCATGTTTTTTCCCAAGATACTTTGGATTATCAGTAATGTTTCCCCCTAAGAATCAGGTTAGTGACATCAAACGATATAAATTTACTATTGGGTATTAAGGTAAAATGTCTGATTTTCTGGCAAGTTTCGGTTCAAATTTACAATGCTCTTTTAAAATTTGTAGTAATTTTTTTGATGAATTCGTAGTAACTGACCACAGGTCTGTCTTATCTATTTTATGTAATTTAACTAACGAATATAATTTTGGCGTATGAGGGTTCATGACGGTTAATTTAAATAAATCTTTCTTTTCAAAAATTGTAAAGCATCCGTTGATACAATTTTTAATGTTACAGCTAATATTTCGTGTACATGTACATTTTTCTGAATTTCGTATCGTTTCTATTTTCGGCCCAATTATATTGATCAAAAAGTAAAAAGCCTCTTAAAACATGCTAATGAAGTTTTTTAAGTGACCACTCATTCCCTGTCACTTCATGTTGGCTAATAAATTGGATCCACTATACACCTACCAGCATCTACATAATTGTGTTGTCCTCCATCGTTTGGGCTCCCTCCTTCTTTGTAATAACAGGA
This sequence comes from Endomychus coccineus, assembly GCA_958510875.1. NCBI lineage: Eukaryota > Metazoa > Arthropoda > Insecta > Coleoptera > Endomychidae > Endomychus > Endomychus coccineus. Next base: position 75,092,334 of record OY294068.1, read on the forward strand.
TTAGAATGAAAAGTCTTGCAGTTGCTATATTTCGAATCATTTGTTTTTCAAACAATCAAGACAAACAAGTCTTGAGCGGGGCCGATATTTGAGAGCAAAAATATAAGTTTTACAAGTTCATTCGAACGAACGTGTATGTGCGCATAAATCGTTCGCGCACAGATTTACGCGCTCCCCTCAAACTCTATACTTTTACATCGGATTCTAGATGATGCATTTTTTATCGACAATGGCATTAGCCTATAGCAAATTTCTAGGGAACAATTCAACAATCTGAGAGCACTTTTTTATAAGTATTCAAATCCTTATCTATGTAAGTAGTAAGTACTGTTGTTGTGTATGTAGGGTTCTCGTGTTTGCGTGACATTCATCGTAGAAAGTACTCAATGGTATGTTCGTTCAATGAACGAACGAAAGCAAAACATTGAAATCAGCAGCCACCAATTAATAAAAAATTCTTCGTATAATGTTTAGCAGTTAATTGATTCTAAAGATAAATTTAATTTCCATAATTAAAACGGTATTTAAGCAACAATGCAATTAATGCACTTTTACCATATGTATAATTTATTATGTACGTCCGAAGCTTGCGTTAAAATTAACTGTGCATGCCGTTTTATTAAAAATATATGAACGAAAGCAATTGTTTCACGAGCCGTAGATTTGGAGCGAAACGAACAGCTACTTTCTGTTTATATGATTAATATTATTAATGTCCAACAAATTCCAAACAAACCTGAATATCACAATGAAGGCATTTTGAACGATTGAAGCGTATAGCATGAATAAAAAAATAACGAAAAAAACTGTATACGTCATTTTTTAAATGTGGTTGTCTAGGATACGCCTCCGATTTTCCCATCAAAGATTTAAATTATAATCGGGAACTTAAGATAAGATTTATTGATGCTAATATACTATGAAATATTTACATGTGTCATTAAAAATATAATACGTTATTCATATTTAGAGCATAAAATCAATATTGAAAAATTCATCAGTTTTATACAGGGTGTTTCAGAAAGACCTCCCGTAAATGCAGGAGACGGTAGATCTCACAAAAATAATCCGATTTTTCATGTAAACTATGGTCCTATCTTTTTTCGTTTCGGAGATAAAGGGCGGCGTTGAATTTAATTTTTTTTAAACGAAATTTTGCTGTAGCTCCTGTGCAGTTACAAATATTTTGTTGAAATCTGGTACTCGGAGGTTTCAGAGAACGCCGAATAAGATGGTTTAGTTAGTTTCAGATTATGCGGTAGAGGGCGATTGGCGCGCGACTTTTTGGCGTTTATTTTAGCCTTCACTTTTTTGAGAATAATTTTTTTGTTTTCTTTGCACATTTTACTAGTTTACAATTCTATTTCAAACAAATAATGTACTCTTGTTGAGGGTCTCAAAATTTCACCGGTTTCGAGAAAAACGCGTTTAAATGAACATAACCAAAACTCATTAACAAATTTACTTTCTACCGAAATCGCGTATGTTTATTTAAACGCGTTTTTCTCGAACTTTGGAACAAAAAAAAATATAGGTCTGCGGTTTTCAGTTTTTTCTGCAAATTTAATCTAATTTCCGATTATCATGTCATAGCTATACCGTATGACTTCGAACCAAAATGATGGTAAAATTGTCTAACCTTTCTAACAAAGATACATCTTAATGCGAGAATTTCCGGAGAAACGCGAGTAAAATATGTATCATTCTTTATATTCCTTAGGTAGCCTGGACCGTTCCATTATTATAATTTGCTTACTATGTAGTTTATAATGAAGTAACTAGAATCAACGATCCAGCAGCAATATTTCCTCTAAATGATCTTCTAATAATGTAAGTAACCTTCCCCAGTAAGGCGCAGTACTACCTGTACAAAAACCATAAACAAACATCATCTGCATATTCTTTATAACTGAATTCGTGAGGCAGCTTTCCAATCTCATGAAACTAGCACAACTGTTAGTATTTACGACACTTGCCTACTTATTGTGTTTCAAATAGTTAACTAACAAGTTAACTTGATTAACTTTTAAAAAGAAAAACCTAATTATCTCTGAAAGAAATGAAAATCGGACTTGTACATATCATTTTGCTTATTTTGACTTCCTAGACATGTCCTTGAAATATTTCCATTTCCTCCCGAAACATCCTGTATTTTGGTAAGCTCATATGTTTGTTAATTCTTGTTAAGTAAGAATGGATATCAGTATTTATTAACGCCTTTTTGTAATTTTTGTGTGCAAATATTAAACCATCAGAGATGGCTTTAGTTCTTTGGATAATTTTTTACAAATTTCTGTATATTTATTTTATTTTTTTACCTATAACCTATAATACGAATTGCTCTGCGTTGTAGTCGAAATATGCGTTCAAATTTACTACAATTACCCCCAAAGAATAATGCCATTTATACTGACATTTAGAGAATCAAATAGATTCATTAAAAACTCGAAAACATTTCTCAACTTTTGAAATGTAACGCTTATTAGTTCGAACCATGCATTTCATTCAATTGAAAAATGGGCTAAATTGTGAGCCGAAATTTGGTATACCTACTGCTTGAAATTATAAATAAATAAGGGTTTTACTACGAAAGAACTTCGAAAAACAAAATATTTTGGGATCTTTTCCATGCATCATTAATTAAAATAATTTTTGTAGTATGTATGCCCGTTGGGTAGTTCTTTTAGTCTAATACTTTTTCAATTTGTCAGATACCAAATGTGGCATACACCTAGTTCCGTTAAGCTAGCAAAGTGATCTGATTAGAATGACTTCTGAAATAGATTAAAACATAGTGCTAATTTAGTGCACAATTAAAAAATTACGCAAAAGCCTAGTCAAAATGCTGAATATTTCGCCCATTACTTTCTCATGATATTTACTTTTGTCAACAGCGATAAGAAAAAATTTAGGTCCCTATTTAAAAACGAAAAGTTGATGACATGGACCTAAGAAAGCGATGTTCAAAAAAAAAGTATGCCATTTTTCAAAAGATAAAAATTGCATTGTTTTTTATTTCTCCCCAAAATATTTGAAACCGGATCTTAGTTTCTTTAAGAGATTGTGAGAGTTGGAAGTCTCTAGGATGCACCTGACAGAACTGAGAAGCCAAAATGTGTCATTTACGTTACTGCAAAGTTAATTTCCTGCCATATTTACCAGTTTTTTTTAGAAACCATTCTCTTGCTTATACCACGTGACTGTAGTGTAGTAGTGGATCTTACTTGTGACTTCCTATTTCACTCGTATCTACCACCTCCTGAAATTTCATATCGCTATTTTCAATACCGTTGACTTTAGACATCTTTATCCCATTTTTCGAGCACAAAAATAAAATTCAGTAATTTCGCAGAAGGTTTAGCCAAAAAATAAAGTCATCGGTTTTAGAAGGCCGATTTTCACAATAATTCAGCGATTTTTGAACTTATATATAGGAATGATAAGAATGTGATACATTTATTCATTGTAGTGTACTTATAATGATGGAGCTTTAACTGTTGCAATGTTATTCCATCATGTTTTCTCACTTGAAATATCTATTTCACGATATATATTACCAGAACATAATTTCCAATGATCAGAAAATGGCAACGATATGACCAATAACGGGAAATTCCACTTTAAATTACTGTTTGTATTTGTTTTCAACCCAGAAGGCTAACAATATGAATTTTTACTTCAAGTCAATATATAAAATTGAAGTTAACATACCTCTGGTGTTTGTAGCCGAATCAGCTATTTTCTGGAATGCTTCCAAGTAGGCGGTTACTGCCAGAATTGTCGCCCTAGAAACAAAGACGTGATTAAAAAAAGGTAATTTACCAATTGAACTGTCACTCTCCATCAGACAGGGAATGGGTATGACTGGAAGAAGATACAATTTTCTCTCTCTGCCTCCCTCCACACACCGGCCACTCAAAATTTCAAACATGTGCGTTCAGCAGATTACAAACAAACAACTGAATTTCTCTAATCAATTAAAGCAATATTAAACATGAACACATTTGTCGTAAGGGATTATCTCTTTTAACTTCCTTGTTTATTATATTCAACTATGCAAGTTAAAGTGACATAGCATTGCCCCATACAGATATAAGTTACACGGAACTGTGGCCAATTAGACACATCACCTTTAAACTTGCTTATATTATCGAGAACATGTCACTCAGTTTATTTATCATAGAACCAGGATGCTATTACTCAATGAGTTGTTGAAGCAACTGCTAACTATACAAGTTGTCAAACTTTTTGAAAATATGTGAATAGTTTATTTATGACTATTATGGGTATCAACTGATGTAAGTTTATTTTATTTATTTATTTATTTATATTCACGAAAATATGAAATTTTAAAGTAGTCAACTTCATCACTCCTACTTCCTCGTTTCCTTTTATTCTTCAGTAACATTAGTCTGTCATGTTCCAAGAAACTTCTTTTGTTGATTCATTTTTATGAAATAGGACTGTTCCCACCATATTCTATATTGATTTTCGTCAATTTGAAAAATAAATTGAACTTTGACTTCAACAATAGAACTCTAAGACGTATATATATAATATATAATATAATGAATTAAATTTTGTTGTACCTAGATTATCTTCTCGCTGTCCCTTAACTTTTTACAATATTAGGTCTAATACACATTTATCATCTAGATCTCCGATATTTGTCATGACAACAAACTTTAATGTTATTTGTTCACAATGTGACTTATTTCTCAATAGTATTCAGTATCTTATTAGTGTGGTCAGGTGAGGTTATTTATCACCATGTAATTTGAAAATTTAACCAGTTTAATTTCATTATTCCGATACTATCTTTGTTATATATTTCTTGTTATTCTTTATATTAGGTTGCTCTGTATTGTTTGTCCTATAATTGGGTTAACCTGTTGGCATATATATATATACTAAATAAATAAATAAATAACATGAAAATACTTTTTAGTTCATATTCGCTCGATTCATAACTATTATGTACTACTAATGAAGACGTCCAATAGACGAGTCAAATAGGTATTTCATTACGAAAATCGAACGATATGGACCGATTTTGATGAAACAAAGTGCATTCGATTCGGGATGACGTCTAGAAAAAAGCTTACCGATTAGTTTTTTGTGCAAATTTGTTATTTTTTGTTTAGCCGAAAAATTTACCAATTTCCAAAATTTCATCAAAACTAACCAGAAATCCTCAGTTAGGGGTTGTGGAGGTTGTTTTTTTATGTTAAATGTTTAAAAATTTGTTAAAAGGGGGTCGTTACTAATTTAAATCAAAAACAAAATCGATTCTAATTTTTTAATTTTATAATTTGAAATAAATTCCCGCTCATCTGAAATTGTTTTCTATCTTCTCTACTCAGTCTGTTTATATTCCACACAGCATCTTTTACATATACTATGGACATATACGTAATAAAAACCGGGCGGGAGTAGCAGGTAGGTATTTTTCTCAAACTATGGAGTCTACACTATACTATAACACAGCATCTATCATATAATAAGATCTCTATGGCATCCACCGCTTCATAGAGCAGCTGTTTATCTGAACCGGTCCTCCCTCCCATCCCCCAAAAATAAAGACGCGGCAACGTATACGTGGACCACGCTGCTATTGTAATGTAGATACATAATAAATGATCACCACGTGTCACTTACCTACTATTGGATGCTACTGTTTTTCAGATTAGTAAAATTTCTCATTCGTTTTATGTGAAAATTATTTTGTTCTGTGGTTCAGTGGATATTAACAGAAACATTTTTTTAATAATTCAAATACATATTGTTCAATAAATAAATCATTACTTTAATAAAGCATTCACGCTGCAAATTAATAAACGTGTTTTTCGGTTAAAAAAAATAACAAATTTGCACAAAAAACAAACCGGTAAGCTTTTTTCTAGACGTCATCCCGAATCGAATGCACTTTGTTTCATCAAAATCGGTCCATATCGTTCGATTTTCGTAAGTCGGCCTGTTTTAATACCTATTTGACTCGACTACAAGTTCAACTAAATGGCACACAACTAGTAGGTGCAGCTAGTCATAGTAATATTTGAACTGTCTCAGAGATACATGAAATAAAAAATATGCATAGTATAAGTTTACTTTACTACCATTCTCACCCATACTTCAGTCTCAAAGGTACCGAAAAAAGCATATTATATACCTATAAATTAGTCGATAGTTGTGAATACCCAAATATAAATGAACCTTAATTCTACCATTTTTTTTCAATAAATAATATTATGATGAATTAAACTCGAGCTTAGAGTAATCATTTACTTCACTGATGGTAACAGTCAGGAGGACATTTTCAATTTCATTATCAAAATACTAATTTATGCAAAAGATTAATTTTACATGAGCCAATCAACTTTAATTAACTTTTCATTCATTATTATTCAGTATTTATCTCTCTATATCGATTATTACTTTTGAATTTATTAGTCTTAAATAAATAACCTTCCACCTGTTCATTTTATAAGACTTATGATTCAGAATTCCTGACCTAACTGAATGAATTATAGATTATCCAGGTCTCACAATAAAATAAATTTCAATTACAAATTGAACAAATATAGGGCTAGAAGAGGTTGATGAAATAAAAGGTGTTATAATTGATAACAGATAGACGTTTAATTCACATTGTAACTTATGTAGTGAATCAATCGAAAATCGAAATTATTAGGTTTTAGTAAACGTCAATCTGCAAACGAAACCATTATCAATTTATATCTTTAGTTAAATCAAAGATTGTATATTCTTCAAAAGTTTGGTCCTCACCCTTCACTGCAATGAATAAATTAAAATTTTAAACAACTTTTGTATATTTGGCTTACAAATTAAAAATTCCTAATCCAATGATGATTCATGATTATAAAACTGTTTCGTTGAAGAGTCTGAGTACTTCGAAATACTACCTTGTGTCTAATGATCTGAAGCATTTGACTGGTCAGATAAAATATGAAAATATTAATCTTTTTGTTCAGCGGGTAAGAAACTACAGTACCAGGCCAAAGTTCCGTTTCAACAATTTTTCTATTCTACAAATTTCAGGAGAATACCTAAGACTTAAATTCGGTAATCTGTATTATGTTGAACCACAAATATAGAATGTCTTTCTTATAAGTCAGAGAGCTGTAGGCCAATTTCCTTACAGGTATTTAAAGCTTCTGCTTCGATGATAGTACATTTGTCTAAGGTGCCCCGAACCCCCTGAAGAATTTTAAAACTTTCCCAGGTGGTATGTAGGGTACCCTATGGCACCCTGAAGTGTAGTTAGTTTTTTACAAGTCCGGTAAGCTTCTGCTTTTCTTATTTAAATTTAGATATGGTCAAGACCATACTCCCTTACAAATTGCAGACAAGCAGATGGTCCAGATCCTAAGATATGGCCCAAAAACCGCGAATTTTAAATTTTCCTTGATGGCAGTGAAAATTTTGTTGGTGAAAAGTCCGGTAAGTTTCTGCCTTTTTCATTCAAAATTAGATATGACCTAAAAACCGCGAATTTAAAATTTTCCCTGATGGCAGTGGGGAATGTTGTTGGTGAAAAGTCCGGTAAGTACTTCAAACTTTGCCTACATATATTAGTCTGTGAAAAATTTTTGCCGCCAAAAATTTCCATGACTGCTAACATTTCTGCTTTGTGGTTTTTTTCACATTTTTTACAGTCTAAAATATGTAGGCAAAGTTTGAAGCACTTGGCGGACTTTTCACCAACAAATATTTCCACTGCCATCGGGAAAATTTAAAATTCGCGGTTTTTGGGCCATACCTCAGGATCTGGACCACCTGCATGTCTGCAATTTGTAAGGGAGTATGCTCTTGACCATATCTAACTTTAAATAAAAAAAGCAGAAACTTACCGGACTTGTAAAAATTTGACTACACTTCAGGGTGCCCTAGGGTACCCTATATACCACCTGGGAAAATTTTAAAATTCGTCAGGGGGTTCGAGGCACCTTTGACAAATGTACTGGCATTGAAGCAGAAGCTTTAAATCCCTTTAAGGAAATTGGCCTACAGCTACTTGGTCACAATGAATTATCCACCCATATTTTTGTAACCCACTGTACTATCAATTTTTCTGGATAGTTACTCTTATTTAGAAGCTATTCACTATTTTATAAAATTTTAGATGGGCAAACGGTTTAGGCAGAAAAAATACCCTACAAGCCTGAAACAGTAATTGCAACTTAACGCAAATAAAGTTTTTATTAACAGTTGGCTATGATTAATTTGACAAATAAAAATGAGCAAATTACTTTAACGTCATTTTAACTGACCTGCGTTTCAAATTTCGTATTTTTGTTTCGACGGTTTATCTCCGAGTCATCATGAATTTTGAGTATTCATATGCCGAAGGAGTAGACATTGTTAGTTCAAGGGTTTTGTCTATGCAATGGTCGCGAGAGTGTTCGAGTCTACAGGGAAAGGTATCCTAACCTTATAATGCCATATCATCAAACATTTGCAAACATTGTTAGAAGTCTTCGTGAAAGTAGTTTAAAGCAAAGTTTAATAGTCGATGTTAGCGTACTACAAGAGCAGTAGATACGGAGAAGCAAATTTTAGTCAGAGTTGAAGAAAACCTGAGATTAAGTACAAGACACCTGAGGCTGGATCCTCTATTACCTATTGATCCAGAATCCCGCGTAACATTAGGCAATTCTATTGAAAATCAGATAGCAGATAGCATAAGAGAATATTATTTACCGACGAGTTTTGTTTACAAGATCTGGTGTAACTTAACTTACATAATGAACACGCTCTGATGAAAATCCCCATGCTACAACAGTTACTCATTACAAACATGAATTTAAAGTTAATATGTGGGAAGGAATCATTGACCATTTCCTAATAGGTCCAGTTATTATATCAAATAACTTGAATGGAAATAGTTATTTAATTTTTTTGCCCACTTTACCCACTTTACTAGATGATTTGCCCTTATTACTACGACAGAATATGTAATTTATGCATGATGGTGCTGCGCCACATTTTTCGTTAGCAGTGCGTCAGTATGTAAATACGATTTACAAAATCGGTGGACTGGAAGAGGGAATGATGCTCCTGTAAAATGGCCAGCAAGATCACCGGCCCTAACACCTTGTGATTTTTTTATGGGGTGCCAAGAAAACAAAAATTTACTCCTCTCCTATTGAAAACGAGGAAAATTTGAATTGCAGAATTTTAAATGTTGCCAACACCTTTCGGAATTTCGCTACACTACGAAGAGTACAACTTAATTTTCGACGTAGAATGAACGCATGTGTACAAGAAAATGTTGACCATTTGGAACATTTGTTGTAACATTAGGTAACTAATTGTTCATTACTCTTCCAATAAGTGGCTAAATCATAGCCATAGCTTCTAAATAAAAGTAACTATTCAGAAAAAAATCAGTTAGTGATTATACTGGGGGTTACAAATAATATGGGTGGATAATTTATTGTGACCAAAATTTTAAACACTCTGTAATTTTCGAAATTAGGGTTTCTTTCATACATAACAAGCTGTAATTTGCAGATACAAACGCGCGGCTGAAAAATAAATAAAATCTAACAAAGATTTTTCGACTTATTTGAAAAACTAAAAAAATTAATCATTTTTGAAGCCCTCTAGAGCCCAAACTAAGCAGCTTTGTATACAAGTTGAGTTGAAATATTATATTTTCGGCCAAGGAGCTTGTGGTCTTCCGTTGTACACGCCATTTTCGGACACCCCGTATACAGATTCGTGATCTGGAATTAACGATTTTCGGAAGCTCAACATGACTTGAAAATTCTACACACAATAAAATATATTCGAAACCGACGAGTAAACTCTAGAATTTGAATGTCAAGGGCTGGATCAATACGCGATGCAATTTGGGAACGTTCGACGTCTTCAAATTATATATAGAGAATGGTATGACCTCAATTATAATCGAATACTGTTGAACTTCCTAAGGGTATCAAAGTCAATCAACCGCTTCTGGAACAGCGAATTCGAGAGTTAAAATTAGATATGGTAAAACCAGCGGAAGGATTTACAATGGAATAACTTACATTAAAATTAGTCTTCGACGTTATATCAATCGCGGTTGTTGAAGTAGCTTCTTTTCGATGACTGTCAGTTAAGATAGCATAATCATTCAGTCTCAAACTATAGACGATTATAGTCCAGTCACCTCCGAATTTGCTGAACCGCCAATGATTCTTATGAAACTTTGGGAAAATGTAATGGATGGACCGAAAGGAATTTTTAACCCGGCCCCGAGGTACACTCTTTCCGCGTGAATGAGCGCCACCCTTTTTGTGAAGACAAGTTATTTACGATTGATGTTGTAAATTTTTCGGTGAAAAAATTATTGTTTTTGAACGACTTTTCTCAAATAAACCGGCAACCTTACATGATCAAAAAAAGTGTAATGAAAAAAAAATGTCATTGTTACATGGAAAGGCCTTTAAAATGGATTTTTGTGATGCCCACTTTTCAAGCATCGTAAACCAAAAGTTGTAATCATTTTCATTAGTATTCAAGTTGAGCAAAATCCATTAGTAGTTTCTCTCCCAATAACCTCAAGAAGTTTTGCAGGTATAGAATGCGTAATTTTGAAAAAAAAACATTACCTATTTTCAAAAATTTCTTCACAAAACTTACTTTTTTCAAAATAACTTCAAAACGGTAATAGATATCAAAAAAATTATGACATGACGCTAATATCTCAGTTGATTTTCTTCGTAGTGCAATACAAAAAACAAAATGTATTCTATTGCTCTACGAAGAAAATCAACTGAGATATAAGCGTTACAAGTTGTGATAGGGTGAGAGAACCACTATTTTTTACGTCTTTGAGCTTGAATATCTTGAAAAATAAGCTTTCCTACAAGATTCAACTTCACCATTTTTTTCCGCCATTTAAAAGTTAGGGGTCGATTTATGTAGATATAGGGGCACCGCAAAAGACCCTGACATTTTTGGGGGACTAACTCCCCCCTGCTTCCCTCCAGTTGCAAAAAACTGTTTTGAAATTGAGTTTTTTTCAAATATTTTGAAAAGAACTGTAATCGAAAGAAGTTCAGTATGAAAGTTTTAGATGTTATCAAAATGAACAACTTGACACCTACTGCGCATGCGCTTTGAGGCTCTTTCGGACCTCGGGGTCAAAAATGGAGTAAAACTTTGACAAGTTATGATATTGTAATGAAGCCTAGCGCAAAAGTTGGCCATACATGTTGTAAGTTCATGGTAATTTTTTTGAAGAAAAATTGGTTACAGTTTTAGAGAAAAGTGAGGCGAGGTAACAAAAAAGAAAACTCAAAAAATAAGGAAAGTACGGTGTTTAGAGGGTCGTGTATAGGCTTAAAAATGTATGTATTAAAAATACCTATCGAATGATATATGTCAAACCCACTCTAACCTGTTTCTGCCTATTTTATGGACAATTGAAATTTTTTGACTATCATAAAACTTGATTTCTAGAGACCTCATAAAAGTTATAGCAACCATAAGAATACATTTTTAAATACCTTTATTTTAAGCTCAAGTTTATCAAAATCGGTCAAGCGGAACTTGAGATATGCAATATATATAATGTTTCCGACCTCAAAATTATTCCACTTTTTTTTTCAAACCTTGAATTATTTTAAAGAAGTTCCCTTTCCAAATTCGAGGTTCAAATTGAGACCTCCTAGGTATTATGTTACCTACTTTTTCCGAGCTTTGAAGTATTAATTTATAAGCTCAAGTTCGCGCAGACGGTAATGTATAGTACATAGACAAACTGCAAAAGGGGGAGATCGCCCCAAAGTTTGCAGAATGCCGTTACCAGGGGGGAGCACTGCTTATCACCTGTCTGGACGATCCCACTAGGGATTGGCTAGCGGGTGTGGTGGCTGTGGCTAAGCCCTGGGAGGGAGTTGAGCTCACTCTCGTGGAGGCGAGCCAACTCCCCACACCCCGACGTGCAATCGTCTTCATTCCGGGGATAACAAACCCGGAGAAGACACTGCACAGATTGAGTGTCCAAAATAGCTCATCAACCTCGAAAGTCACCAGCACTGGAGAGGAGCAACCAAATGGGAGGCTAGTCGTGCTGATGAATGAACGATCATGGGTGAAGTTGAAGGAGGTCGATTACAGACCGTTCTACGGCTTCTCCCGTGTGACGTTCAAGCCCCTAGGTCCGAAGACCAAAAAAGAAGAGGGGACAGGGGAAGGACAGGCAACTGAAACTTCCCCTCCAGATATGGAGGTTGAAGAAGAGGGACAGGTAGATGAAACCCCGGCACAGCAGCAATAAATGCAAGTTGTGCAAATCAACCTCCATCACTGTAGGGCGGCCTCGGCCGCCCTCGGTGCATATATGATGAAAGCGAATTTAGACGCTGCCCTTATTCAAGAACCATACGTGTATGGGGGAAGAATCGGGGGATTAGGTAGCTTTAAGGGGCGGATCATACACGACCCGTCAGAGCAAAAACCACTAACTTGCATACTAATAAAAGATGCAGCTAAAGTTTTACCGTTGTGGGAGCACTGCAGTCGCGACGTAACAACGATTAGACTCAAATTAGAAATAGAAGGAAGGGAGCAAAGCCTCCTGTAGTATCTCAGAACCTCGAAATCCCAAGCCCTATTGGGATGTGATGCCAATGCACACCACACAGTGTGGGGGAGCAGAGACATCAACAAACGAGGTGAAGCATTGCTGGATTTCCTGATGGCGCACAACCTACAGGTGTGCAATCAGGGCAACAAACCGACCTTTATGACAAGTGTTAGAAGGGAGGTCATCGATATCACAGTATGTACCGGGCGTATAAACGACCTAGTGCATAACTGGCATGTGGCGGAGGAACCAAGTTTATCCGACCACATGTACATACGATACACAATTGGATCATCAGAGGCACTGCCTACAGAGTACAGAAGCCCAAGGGCCACCAAGTGGGACTCCTATCGTGAGAAACTGCAAGAGGCACTTGGGACTGCCCAACGAAGGCACCTACAGTGCCAGAGTTAAATGCAATGGTAAAAACTGTTACATCAGCCATAATAACAGCCTTTGAAGCCTCATGCCACCTGAAGGCGAAAAGACAGGGAAGCTCTGCCCCTTGGTGGAATGCAGAACTGTCCGCTATGAGGGGGACGGTGAGAAGACTGTTCAACAAAGCCAAGCGGATCAACACCTATTGGGATGAATACCGCATGGCACTGACTGCGTATAACAACGCTAGCAAGAAAGCGCGAAGGACCTCGTGGAGGAAGTATTGCCAGGGCATAGAGGATATGCCCAGCTACGCTAGACTCCACAAGGTACTAGCAACTGAACCACGACAGAAAGTGGGCTCCTGTGAAAAACCACAAGGAGGATACATCAAAACAGAAGAAGAGACATGTGGCGAAAAGGACCGTAGTTTAACAGAACCAGAAGACCCCACACCTCAAAAGAGAGGGCGGAAGAAAAACTGGGCTCTGGCTGCGAGTATTATCAACAAATCAAAAATCAAATGGGCAATAAATTCATTTAAACCATATAAGTCGCCAGGAATCGATGGGATACTGCCAGCTTTACTGCAGCAGGCAATCGATATACTGGCCCCTATCCTGTATGAAATGCTGAGAGCCAGCCTGGCACTGAGCTACATACCGGAAGAGTGGAGGGCGGCAAAGGTGGTATTTATACCAAAGCCAGGGCGAGACTCTTAAGCCCAGCCAAAATCTTTCCGTCCGATCAGTCTAACTTCGTTTCTCCTGAAAACCCCAGAGAAACTGATCGGCAGGCATGTTAGAGATGGAACTCTTATGAGAAATCCCCTACATCGCAATCAGTATGCTTACCAGACCGGGAAATCCTGTGAAATGGCAGTATACGAGTTAATACAGAGAGCAGAAAAATCGCTGGAATGCAAAGAAATTGCACTAGCGAGCTTTCTGGACATAGAGAGAGCTTTTGAGAACACCTCATTCGAATCAATTGCCCGAGCAATGCGAGAGCGAGGGGTGGAAGATCTGCTCTGCAGATGGATCCATAACATGCTCCGATGCAGGACAGTCATAGGAACTCTCAATGAGGTCGAAAAGAAGGTGCGGGTCGCTGGAGGATGTCCGCAGGGAGGTGTACTGTCACCTCTGCTGTGGAGTCTGGTGGTGGACGAACTTCTGATACTCCTTGAGAGCAAAGGATTCTGCGTAATCCGATATGCGGATGACATCGTCATAATAGTACAAGGGAAGTTTGGGAGCACAAGAGCATCTCTGATGCAGCACGCACCAAACACCGTGGAAAAATGGTGCAACAAGGAAGGACCCAAAGTGAATCATTCGAAAATAACCATTGTACCCTTCACAAAGAGAAGGGACATTGCAAACATACAAGACTTAGTTTTGTATGGGAAAAATATACAGATGACGGACACGGTTAAGTACCTTGGGGTAAGCCTGAATAAAAGGCTGACCTTTGGGAAGCATCTGGAGAAAACCACTAACAAAGCGATGAAGGCCCTGTGGACCTGTCGTCGTACAGTCGGGAGAACCTGGGGACTCACTCCACGGATGGTACACTGGGTGTACACAACCATAGTGAGACCCATTGTAACATCATACGCCGCCATCGTGTGGTGGCCAAAGACAATAACTAAAGCATCCCAGCATTCACTGAACAGAGTTCAGAGGCTGGCATGCTTAGGAGTAACAGGTGCAATGTCTACCACACCAAAGGCTGCTATGGAGAAGCTGTTGGGGTTGGAACCACTGCACCTCGCCGTTCAGGCAGAAGCCATAAGAGGAGCGTATCGCTTCGATCTTATCGGCCAAGGAAAGGCTGACCAAAAAGGCCGAAGCATCCTCGGATTGCTTGGATCACCTGGGCCATTGGGGATGAGATCCGATAGGATCAAGGTTCACAGCACTTCCGTGCCTTTCATGATTAAAACCGTGAATGAGCGGGAGAACGCTGGGGGCAGTCCTCATATATCAGGGGACTCCATTTGGCTTACCGAGGGCACCAAGACGGAAAAAAGTACGGGTGCTGGAATAGTCGAGAAAACGGACCAAGGGGAAAAAATTTCTTTGAACCTAGGGACTTTTGCGACAGAATTCCAAGCAAAAATAGTTGCAATAACAACATGTGCTCAAATTATGAGGGAGAGAGCCTATGAGCATAGACAAATCACAATCATAGTGAGCAACTTGACAGTGCTCAAGGCACTGGAGTCATACACAATCACCTCACAATGTGTACTTGATTGCGTCAAAGAACTAACGGCACTAGTAATGAACCCCAATAGAGTAACACTCGTTTGGGAGTCTGAAGAAACCAAACGAGAAGGGACAGAAACTGCCGTCGCACTCGCTAAAGCGGGGGCGGAAAAACCACTGATTGGACCAGAGCCAACCTGTGGCATTTCTCATGCCACAGCGAAATCTGTAATCCAAAAATGGCTTGAGATAGAGCACCTTGCCTACTGGAGGGAACTGCTCCGTATGTCGCACTCCAAGCGACTGGTGGGAGATCTCCAGCAGCAACGAGCAAAAAATCTGCTGAAGTTCAGCAGACAAGAAATACGGAATCTTGTTGCATTCCTGACCGGACACGCCCCATGCAACAAACACCTCTACACGATGGGACTGGTAGATCAGCCCACTTGTAGGGGTTGCGGCGTGGAAGATGAGACACCTATGCATGTGCTGTGTCAGTGCACGGCATACACGGTAGGTCGTCGGACATACCTCGGAGACGATAAGACTACACCCGAGGAAATCAGAAGTATCCCCTATATCAGGCTACTGAAATTCATAGAATACACCGGACTGATGAGGGGGTAGAAACAAGTGAGGGCACAATAGGACTATAATGACCGTAGTGCTGTGGGGCTCCCCTCAGGATGGAGAACCAACCTCACGCAGGAGGGGTTTTAGTTGGCAGGAATCCGACACACCCGGGGGCACGGGCACCCGAGGCGTCCATGCAAGATTTCCCTTCCTCTACGCAAAAAAAAAATAGTACATAATTGGACGAATGTGAAATTTCGTTCGCGCGCTTATCGTTTTATTGAGTTTTTATAATAAAATACTTACAAGTGGATGATTGATGACTCTATGTAATGTATTTTCTTGATTTTAAGGACATTTTTTTCATTAAAAATTATTTATAACATCATATTCAAACCCCCCCCCCCACAAAAAAACACCTTATTCACTATTATTTTTTTAATCATAATACTTTACAATAAAAAAATTATCAATTAATTCTTATATTTTTATTTATTTTTTCTTGTAAAGAAAAAATATCATAACTTGGAACCAATGAAAGAATTGTCAAAGTTTCACTCCATTTTTGACCCCGAGGCTTAAAAGAGTCTCAACGCGCATGCGCAGTACGTGTCAAGTTGTTCGTTTTGATAACATCTAAGACTTTCATACAAACTTTTTTCGCTTACAGTTGTTCTTTTCAAAATATATAAGAAAAACTCTATTTCAAAACAGTTTTCGCTACTGGGGGGAGCAGGGGGAAGTTGGCCCTCGAAATATGTCAGGGTCTTTTTCGGTGCCCCAATATCTATATAAATCGACCCCTAACTTTTGAATGTGCGGAAAAAATGTTTTTAAATACGCTGAGCGACTGGCCACTTGACTTGTATGCAGCTCTTAGAATTCCCTAAACATTTGTTATTTGGGCGATCCGATAACTCAAAAATTACATGAGATAGTCCAACAACAAACTGTCGATCAGATTTCTTACATGCATAAACAATGATGAGAAAACGTTCCCTATATTATATTTTCTATGTTTGTTAGCACCTATTCTGGATACAGCAGTAGATGTACTCCACTACTTCGGGAACAGGATATCCGGTCTCCACTTCCGGTCTAGCTGTCGATGTGCATCCGGTGCATGAGCTCGTCCTTATCAGTTTTGAAAGGATGTAGATGATAAGGATTTTATTTTATTTGTAAAGAGTATACAGGGTGTGTTCAAAAAGTGTGTCACATGTACAGAGTCACGTGACTAACACATGGCAGCATGGCGGCCCTAAGGTCCAACTGTCATGGCGACCATAAGGTCCAGCTGTCATGGCGAGCATAAGAACCAGCTGTCATGGCGACCATAAGGACCAGCTGTCATGGCGTCCATAAGGACCAGCTGTCATGGCAGCCATAAGGACCAGCTGTCATGGCGGCCATAAGGACCAGCTGTCATGGCGATCATAAGGACCAGCTGTCATGGCGACCATAAGAACCAACTGTCATGGCGACCATAAGAACCAGCTGTCATGGCGGCCATAAGGACCAGCTGTCATGGCGACCATAAGAACCAGCTGTCATGGCGACCATAAGGACCAGCTGTCATGGCGATCATAAGGACCAGCTGTCATGGCGACCATAAGGTCCAGCTGTCATGGCGACCATAAGGTACAGCTGTCATGGCGAACCCAAGGTACAGACTGCTTCGTGGAGGGGGCTCCGCCACCTCTAGGAAGCAATCTGTACCTTTGGTCCAAAGGTACAGGCTGCTTCATGGAGATGTCACCACCACGTGACAGCTGTCATCGAAGGTACAGAATGCTTCGTGGAGATGTCGCCACCACGTGACAGCTGTCATGGTGAACCAAAGGTACAGGTTGCTCCGTGTAGGTGTCACCAACACGTGACAGCTGTCATGGTGAGCTAAAGGTACAGAACGCTTCGTGGAGATGTCGCCACCACGTGACAGCTGTCATGGTGAGCTAAAGGTACAGAACGCTTCGTGGAGATGTCGCCACCACGTGACAGCTGTCATGGCGACCCTTGGGTACAGGCTGCTTCATGGAGATGTCACCACCACGTGACAGCTGTCATCGAAGGTACAGAATGCTTCGTGGAGATGTCGCCACCACGTGACAGCTGTCATGGTGAACCAAAGGTACAGGTTGCTCCGTGTAGGTGTCACCAACACATGACAGCTGTCATGGTGAGCTAAAGGTACAGAACGCTTCGTGGAGATGTCGCCACCACGTGACAGCTGTCATGGCGACCCTTGGGTACAGGCTGCTTCATGGAGATGTCGCCACCATATGACAGCTGTCATGGTGAACCAAAGGTACAGGTTGCTTCGTGTAGGTGTCACCAACACGTGACAGCTGTCATGGTGAGCTAAAGGTACAGAACGCTTCGTGGAGATGTCGCCACCACGTGACAGCTGTCATGGCGACCCTTGGGTACAGGCTGCTTCATGGAGATGTCGCCACCATATGACAGCTGTCATGGTGAACCAAAGGTACAGGTTGCTTCGTGTAGGTGTCACCAACACGTGACAGCTGTCATGGTGAGCTAAAGGTACAGGCTGCTTCGTGTAGGTGTCACGTGACAGATGTCATGGCGGACCGAAGGTACAGGCTGCTTCGTGTAGGTGTCACCACCACGTGACAAAGACTGCTTTGTCATTGTTTCAATCCGGCGACCATAGTTTACGAACGATGATGACGTCACTGCTTCAAGCCAATGACAGTAACTGATTCAACCCGGCGATCATCGTTCACGAACGATGATGACGTCACTGCTTCAAGCCAATGACAGTAACTGATTCAATCCGGCGACCATCGTTCACGAACGATGATGACGTCACTGCTTCAAGCCAATGACAGTAACTGATTCAATCCGGCGACCATCGTTCACGAACGATGATGACGTCACTGCTTCAAGCCAATGACAGTAACTGATTCAACCCGGCGATCATCGTTCACGAACGATGATGACGTCACTGCTTCAAGCCAATGACAGTAACTGATTCAATCCGGCGATCATCGTTCACGAACGATGATGACGTCACTGCTTCAAGCCAATGACAGTAACTGATTCAACCCGGCGACCATAGTTTACGAACGATGATGACGTCATCATCGTTCACGAACTATGATGGGCTAATGAGGATTAAAATGTGAATAATCATAATGTTTGTAATACATTCATGCACATGTTTTATCGCATGATTCAACACATGCTTTAGTATTCAGTCACGTGTTTCAGCACTCAGACACGTGTTTCAACATTCAGACACGTGTTTCAACATTCAGACACGTGTTTCAGCACTCAGACACGTGTTTCAGACACGTGTTTCAACATTCAGACACGTGTTTCAGCATTCAGACACGTGTTTCCGTGTTTCAACATTCAGACAGTAACTGATTCAACCCGGCGATCATCGTTCACGAACGATGATGACGTCACTGCTTCAAGCCAATGACAGTAACTGATTCAATCCGGCGATCATCGTTCACGAACGATGATGACGTCACTGCTTCAAGCCAATGACAGTAACTGATTCAACCCGGCGACCATAGTTTACGAACGATGATGACGTCATCATCGTTCACGAACTATGATGGGCTAATGAGGATTAAAATGTGAATAATCATAATGTTTGTAATACATTCATGCACATGTTTTATCGCATGATTCAACACATGCTTTAGTATTCAGTCACGTGTTTCAGCACTCAGACACGTGTTTCAACATTCAGACACGTGTTTCAACATTCAGACACGTGTTTCAGCACTCAGACACGTGTTTCAGACACGTGTTTCAACATTCAGACACGTGTTTCAGCATTCAGACACGTGTTTCCGTGTTTCAACATTCAGACACGTGTTTCAACATTCAGACACGTGTTTCCGTGTTTCAACATTCAGACACGTGTTTCAACATTCAGACACGTGTTTCAGCACTCAGACACGTGTTTCAACATTCAGACACGTGTTTCAGCATTCAGACACGTGTTTCAGACACGTGTTTCAACATTCAGACACGTGTTTCAACATTCAGACACGTGTTTCAGCACTCAGACACGTGTTTCAGACACGTGTTTCAACATTCAGACACGTGTTTCAACATTCAGACACGTGTTCCAGCACTCAGACACGTGTTTCAGACACGTGTTTCAACATTCAGACACGTGTTTCAGCATTCAGACACGTGTTTCAGACACGTGTTTCAACATTCAGACACGTGTTTCAACATTCAGACACGTGTTTCAACATTCAGACCTATTTAACATGTATTTGATACCTGATTTTGAGAGAGAAGTGTAGAAGTACCTAACCGCGTGATCGGACATACACAATATAACATCATCATCTAGTATATAAACAAATGCTTATTAACATATGTTCCAGTATGATTTCGATTCGCCTTCAGGCATGATGAAGATTGTTAAGCAAAAAGACTCGTTGAGTATTATGAACTTAGGATCAAGCAATGAGAATGTTGAACAACCACAACGTCACAGCTCTTTGCTGCCTAATACTCTACGAACAATAATCTGTGGTCCAAGTAATTGTGGGAAAACAAATTTGATGTTATCTCTATTGTTGGATGCTAACGGCCTGAAATTTGAAAACGTGTACATATATTCAAAGTCTTTACACCAACCAAAATACCGGTTACTAAAGGAGACATTGAAAAAAAATTGAGGGGCTTGGATATTTTCCTTGTACCGAAAGTGATGAGGTCATAGACCCTATAGAAGCGAGACCTAATTCAATCATAATATTCGATGACGTGATGTTTGAGAAACAGCAGAAAATTCGTGCTTATTTTTCAAGAGGGAGACACAACTCAATTGATAGTTTCTATCTTTGCCAGTCTTTTGCTAAATGTCCAAAACATGGATTGCGCGACAATGCCAATTGCTTGATTATTTTCAAACAGGATGAGCTCAATTTGAAACATATATTCACCGATCATATAAGTACCGACATGTCACTCGAAAAATTCAAAGAGATATGTAGCGTATGTTGGAAAGATAAATATGGATTCCTTATGATAAACAAAGACTGTGATATGAACAAAGGACGTTATCGCAAAGGTTTTGATAGTTATATATACATCTAACATGTATATATACTTTCATTTGAAATAGACAACCCGCTCAGCATGGACGTGGGTGTGAGTAACACGCTTAAAGAAAAACAACAATTGAAGAAAAAAATTTGGGAGTTAGCAAACGTTGTGAGGAAAAAATATATGGCTGTGAAATTGGGTAAAGCTGAAAATGATGAGATTCTAGATAATATGTTCAGGAATGTATCTAAACCCCTAGAGGAAATTGCGAGAAATGCTGAAATAATCAAACAAAATTCGTTGGTTAAACCTAAAAGTATTGTTTCTACAGCAACACAAATGGAGAACATACCAACCCCAAATATTGTAACTGAAGGTGAAGAATTCGTATATAACCCCCAAAATACTGAGGAGGATGTGTTTACACCCGAACCTACTATCGATCAGATTCGTGAAGAATTCAGAAAACATAAGAAAGATAATGCAGAGGCTACAGAGGAGTTTCTGCAACAATACCCCACATTAGCACGTTATTACTTGGAAGGATTCCTATTGGATGATGATGTTAAGAGATATGATGATAAAATGGGTTTGCAATATAATTCAACTTTAGACAAATGGTTCATGGGTAATCAACCTATAGAAATTGATAGTGAGAGTAATATAATTATCAAGGGTACTCCATTCAAGGGTACCACAGGACTGTATAATTTGATATTTTATAGAGATGTTCTACCTGATACTTACACTGTGGAAGATGGGAAAAATTACAGTCAAATGATGGAAATGACTAGTGCCCATAGACGTAATAACGATCCAGCTGATCGAATAAGAAACATTGCAAAATACAAAAATGTACTGAAACCTTTGATTAATTCCATGAAAAGACCCAGAGCCAAAACATACACTGGAAGTGCATATATCAAAAATGATATGCTTGAATATAACGAGAAGCCTATGGAATATATTTTTTGGGATGACGTTAACGAAATGGTGGATAGACTGAGACTTCTTGTTGCATCCTCGCATGCAGGTAACCATAATCATCACAATGAGATAATCTCTATAATAGAAGAATTGATAGAGGCAGGGGTAATTGAACAAAAACCAGGTGTAAGACAAATTCATCTCAGTTATAAAGATGGTTTCAATGGATAAGTTTGGCAGAGCCTCCTCTTCCATGTGGATATATGATACAAATGTATTTAATAATAATTTCAAACAAGTTCACGGACAAGGATTATTCCTAACGAGCGATGGAAGTTATGATATGGAAAATCGTAGATTGTGCAACGTAAAATCACCGAATGATGATGGAGATGTTGCAAATAAAGTATATGTTGATAAATTAACACACAAACTGAATCTGAAAACGGAAACCAGTCTTAAAGATACCTTCAATGTTAGGGTTGATAATTTGATCAAAGATATCAACAAGGATCTGGATGAACATAACTTAACGAATGATAAGGTTATTCTCAACATTGATAAACATCTGATGGACATTCAGAATAAATATAATGAAATGGGAATCTATATAAAATCAGAGTATAAAACAATCAGTGATAGTGTAAGGGAAAACAGAAATGAATTGGAAGAGATCAATAACACATTTAACAGTATGAACATGCGTCTAAATGACATTACTAGTAAAGTGGAGGCGTTAGAACGACGGATGACATCTGTGGAACCTTCTAAGAAGAGACCTTCATCATCCATAACATCAAAGCAGGCCTCTGTGAAACGTATATCTCCAAATCCTGTGAATATACCCAAAAAATTAATTCTACACTAGATTTCCACATTGATAAGATGAGTGAAAACAAGTTGTTCATGAGCTTCATGAGCACAGAAGAAAGAACTTTTACCAGCGTCGAACATACATAAAAGGACTTCAATATAGGTGGAAGGGGTAGGAATATGCAATACGACTAGGACGATGAATCAAGAGTCAAGATTGAGATATTTGAAACATATATTGTTAAGATTATACTTAAGTCTTTTGTATTGAGATAATTAATAAAAAAAAAATTATTTTGAGATCTTTGGTCTTCCCCCCACCCCTCGTTAAATAACGGTGCAATCTTGAATTCTCATCAGTCTGTATGGAAGCGTGCGTGGGAGAAGTTGTTCTCAATACGCTTATAAACAAGCTCCCGTTTGAACTTCAAATCAATACCAGGGGCAAAATTAGAAGAACGGTTGAGGAGATTCAGGGTATCAATTCATTCGATAAAGCTTGCCGTCTACACGATATTTCATGCAATATAACACTTATAATTGTAGCCAGTTATATTTGGAATTGGTCGACTAACATTTATTAGTATATAAATAGATTGTTGATGAAGTTTTCATCAATCATGTCTCAGACGTTCACTATCACGGGTAAGAGCTCTCGTTTATCTGTAGATTTCCACCCACCTATAGAACTAGATCCTCATTCATATTATTCTATCGCACTTGTTGGCTTGCATACGTACAATAGCATTCCGAACATTGAAGAAGGTTTTAATAAATTTTATTATGAAGATGTGAAGGGTGAGGAAAAAGTAGTTACTATACCTACGGGGTCCTACGAGTTGACAGACATCGAGGATTTCATACAAAGTGCAGTTTGTGGGATAGGAGTGAAGCAAGAAGAGCGTGACCGGAAATTATCAATAAAATCTAACAACAACACTCTACACACAGAGCTGAAGAGTGATTTTAAAGTGAATTTTATTCCTAAAGATAGTATAAGCGAACTGTTGGGATTCAGCAAAAAGAAATTGACATCTCGTGAACTACACGTATCTGATCGACCTATAAACATAATCAAAGTTCAAACTATACGCGTAGAGTGTAACTTAACCGCGGGAGCATATTATAACAATAAGATAGCTCATACGATATATGAGTTCTCACCTCTTGTACCACCTGGGTTTTCCATTGATATAGAGCCGAAGAATCTTATTTATCTACCGGTCATCAGCAAGACGTCCTTCGATAACATCACGCTGAATATTTTAGATCAGAATTGGAAACCGGTAAATTTTCGTGGAGAAGAAATTATTATACGATTGGAATTGAAAAAGATCGTTAGGGATTATGGCTCACAACAATAAATAATAATCCAATACTCACCACCACTCATTATATGAAAGGAATTCAACTGAGAAGGTTGCAGTAGCCATCACTTGAGAACATGGGTTTGGATTTTAGCAATAAAAGACATCTCCATAGTGGTCATCAGTCATTATCTACAACGAGCTCGAGGGAGAAGGTTGCTTCTGCATCACTGTCATTGAAGAAGGAGAAGGTTGCTTCTGCATCGCTATCATTGGAAAATATAAATTTTTTGAAGTCCCTTGGTTACAATGTCGGAAAAACTTCAAATATTCAACGAGCCAAACTTCATTGAAGACATCATCCGGGAAGAAACTCATACCTACTATCCACACACAACATCTTTTGGCAACAGCGATGAAATTGAGATATTAATCAATCAACAAGATGTGTTGGTAGATTTGGCATCGTCTGCTTTATTCATCGAGGCAGAATTCCAGCCAGAAGCAAGTGGTGATGGTGAATGTAAACTAACGAATAATTTCGGAGCGTTTCTCTTCGAATATATTAGTTATGAATTGAATGGAAAAGAGATAGACAAAGTACGTGATCCTGGTATTGTCAGCACCATCAGAGCTTATCTAACATATGCCAAACATGAATCTATACCTCTAGCTATTTCTGGATGGTCATTTAAGGATGCATTGAGTTCAGTCTACAATAATAAAATCAATTTATGGATACCGTTGAATTTTCTACTAGGCCTATTCATTGACTATAACAAAGTCTTGAGTGGAAAACATAAGCTGCGCTTGATAAGGTCTCGAACCGATAACGATTGTTATACCAATAGCACAGGTACGAAGAGGGCTAAAATAAATGTGAAGACGATAGCATTAAAAGTGCGACATGTGTTTCCAAGTGATCAGGTTAAATTTCAAATGTTGGAGAATTTGAGTGCTGAGAAGCCTATTTTGATTCCATTTCGCAGCTGGGATCTGCATGAAAATCCGTTGATGAAGGAGAGCACTCGTGACATTTGGGCTGTTAAAACATCAATGAATTTGGAACGACCCAGATATGTGATTTTAGCTTTCCAAACTGATCGAAAAAATAATCCTGTTAAGCACAGTGCATATTTCGATAATATAAACTTGCTAAATGTAAAATTATACTTGAATTCAGAGTGTTATCCATATGAAGCAATGAAATTGAATTTCACCGACCAGCAATACGTGGAAGCATACCAGATGTACTATGATTTCCAGAAATCATTTTCAAATAAAATAATAAGCGAACCCATGTTAGATTATATAGCATTCAAGAATAGAGCAATTTTTGTGATTGACTGTTCAAAACAAAACGATGCTATAAAGTCATCAACAGTTGACGTCAAACTAGAGATGGAAAGTTTCCTGAATTTCCCCAAAAACACCAGGGCTTATTGCATCATCATTAACGATCGTATAATGGAGTATTCTCCAATTACAGGATCAGTTCGGAGTTTAGTGTGAAGAACCATGAATCATAATGTTATTATTTTAATTCTAAATGTATTTTTCGAAATAAATGTTATTATTATTATTTTTGGTATTTTATTTCTCTCACTTTCCCGCAAGACATCACAATAATGAACGAGCCGTTTGGTAAAGTACAGTCCCTTGGATCAACCCATCAGGGTTGTAATCTAAATTTTAAATATCGCTTCAGGTCTAGAAACAAAAATGTATGCAACTATCTAATTAATAAATATAAAAGTGATTCAGATTATTATGTTATCTTTTCAATTATTATAATATGTAGTACCTAGTGGTTATAAGACAGTTTGCGGTAAATATTCTCTCTTATCTCGAGTGTTGAAGCCGATAAAGTTGTCACATTCAGAATAGCGAATATGAAAATAATAAATAACCTATCAATTCGTTGAAGCTTCTTTCTTCATGTGGGTTATCAATCTCAAACTTGAAGAATCTCAAATAAATCCACAGGTAATAATAGTCAAACATATTCATTTAGCCCCAGCCAAATTTCTCGAAGGTTCGCAAATGATAACAATGTTGCATACAAAATAGCTTTAGGTTAGTTACATGGGAAATATCGATAATGTCAAATAAAAGGTAATAAAGGTGGGGTAATTTCTACAGCAGATATTTAACCTCAAAGATTCATCTGTTCGAGTCCTCATCGAACCATCATAGTTCGTGAACGATGATGTCAGCTTGTTGAATCACGTGCTAAACAAGTGTCTGAATGTTGATAATGATCGCTTATGAAGATACTATAGCTCTACTCAATGTTCAGACTTTTATGAAGCATGTGTTTGAATGTCATATAGATTAGCGCTTATGAAGATATTCATATGATTATTATCCACATCTATTCCTCATCATAGTTCTACCTCTTGGGTGGTTGGGGAAATGAGTTCGATCTCTATAAAACTCCCTCGCATATATGTTTCCCATTGAAATTGATTGAATTTTATAAAAACTAACTATCCTATGAAGAAATGTGTGTCGATGAAAAATGTTTTATTAGTATATTTTTGCATACTGAAAAATTTATATTAGCACATCTATATGTTTAAGATGATTGAAAATGTATTTTGTTATATAGCAATCGAGCTGTACAGACAGTTCGAATAATCATCGTGATGCGTAACACCGCTTCGTCTAGATTCTGTATAGGGCTACACCCAGCAGCAGCTAGATTTCGGATCATATTATGCGATTTATATGATTCGAATATATACATACTATATGTGTGATTTAAAATAAAGTATTCTCATCGCGTTTGAAGGTGATCGGCGTATCTTTCTTATCTCTCTCGAGCGAGCTGTAGCTCTACCGCAAAATATGATAGTGAATATTGTTCAACCTTATTTGAATTATATAGGATAATTTATGTAACATACATGAATGAATATTATAGCGAATTATGTTTACTTCGGAACTAATTTTGGAAAAACATTTAATATATTCATATTACTTTCGGATAACTTATGAAACTACTTTAACATTGAAGGATCGCACATCATTACGATAATTCCAAGTTGAATACATTGCTGTTGGACATGATTTAACACAACCTTATCGCACAAGTAAGTTAATGATACATACTTATAATATTATAACGAATATTGTACTCGCTAGTACTAATCAAGCAAAAAGTCCTTAGATGATTTAATAGTTATTTCTGCAAACGCTTCATAATATCGCTATTATGAGAAGCAGCATTTTTGTAAACTATCACATGTTAGATGTTATGGCCCTTATTGAAGACTTGTGGGGGCAGACAATGCATCGCGACCGATATCATTATAACTCAGACAAAACCCTGCGACTAACGGCATGTACAAACAACCTCACATTTCATTGAAGGCTCCTGCAAGGTAGATACCTCGTTGAAGACCTGCGTGATAGACATCATTATACCTGCACACTCTGTATAACCTCACATACACACCTGTCTCGTTGGAGATCGCGCCAGCTTCATTCAAATTCACATGACTAACGTCATACATAAACAACCCCACATTCCATACCCCATTGAAGTCTCCCAACTCCATTTTGTATACTAAAAATAATTTCCATATATGTTTAAGATGATTGAAATTGCATTTTGTAATATAGCAATCATGTAAGGTATAGACGGCTTGAATAAACGTTTTTGAAAGTAATTTCCTTATAAACATCGCGTTTGAGGAATGTAGAAGATATCATTTCTATACTATATAACATTCCATCTATGCATTCAAGGAACAGCAGCCCTCCCATGATACCTTCGATGAATGCCCGGTCTCTTTCAAAAATCACGTGACTGACGACATGTACAAACAACACTATTTCAAAACCCTAGGACTATGAAGCCGCGTGGAGAAACAAATGTCGGGGTCCGAGCCTGGTAAATGCCTGGGTCCGAGCCTGGTAAATATTAACATTATCATATAAATATTTGCGACTTCTAACGCGCTGCCGTCTTGCGATATGTTTCATAAACAGATATGATTTATCCATTTAACCGCGATAGAACGATAAATTGAATTATTTCATTTTAATAATAATTTAACGCGTTGGCTAGGTGTTCCAAACAGATATGATTTATTTAACCGCAATTGTTACTATAGAATGACGAGTTGAATTATTTTAAGAATATAGTTTATTTTCGTGAATATTCACAGACTCTCAACTGCCTCGTATCTTTTGTCAGAGAATATGTTTACAGCTGAAATTCTCCCTAACCTCACATTGTGTATGCCCCAGCCCTACAAGCTGATTCGTGAGACCTTGTATATGCCCCAACCCTACAGGCTGATTCGTGAGACCTTGTATACAGGTTGATTACCACAAAACCCTAGCAGAAGGTCACCACACCCTAGAGGTCACACCCCCACAAATCCCTAGCAGAAGGTCACCTAGAGGTCACACTCTCTACCCGACCGATAATACCAATACTCACCGATACCTGTCTGGGCATACCGCGCATGCGCTACTGGTTGCCTACATCTGATAAGGCTCTCTGTCGGGCGGGCCCAAGTGGCGGTATCCCTACTTACAGCAATCCGATTTTATTGTATAAAACGAAATAAATCTAATATTTTCCACAATTTCCGACACAAAGGATAGTTTTCAACACATTTTCTATCATTTTTATAATTTTCATGTTAACGGGTGATTTTCACCCCCCAAAAAACTAAATGCGCAGACATGGTCAAAAATTTTATAGTGGGTATAATTCCAAATTTTCATAAAAATCGATGACGGTTCTCAAATATCGTCTCTATTTTTATACTCATTGTCTGAACTATTAGAGTTAGACCAAATTGAGACCCACATAATATGCAGTTGGAAGTCGTATGAACTAAATTTTCATATTATTATATAACTTCTAAAACTGGAGGGAATAAAAATTCAATAAGGTTACAGAGACTGCCCTACATAACAGCAGCAAATTAAAGTATGCAAATGCCACATCGATATTAATTTATACATATACTATTCGCATATGAGTAGGGGTGGCGACACTTTGGCCCGCCTGATAGAGAGCCTTATCAGATGTAGGCAACCAGTAGCGCATGCGCGGTATGCCCGGACAGGTATCGGTAAGTATTGGTATTATCGGCCGGGTAGAGGGTGTGACCTCTAGGTGACCTTCTGCTAGGGATTTGTGGGGTGTGACCTCTAGGGTGTGGTCGTCTCTGACCTCTAGGGTGTGGTGACCTTCTGCTGGGGTTTTGTGGTAATCAGCTTGTATATACAAGCAGCTTGTAGGGTTGGGCATATACAGGGTCTCACGAATCAGCTTGTAGGGTTGGGGCATATACAAGGTCTCACAGCAGGGCGTGAGGGAGAATTTCAGCGTAAACATATTCTCTGACAAAAGATACGAGATAGTCGAGAGTCTGTGAATGAAAATAAACTTAATTCAACTCATCATTCTATAGTAACAATTGCGGTTAAACGGGGAGTATAAATCATATCTGTTTGAAACACAACGTGTTAAATTATTATTAAAATGAAATAATTCAATTTATCGTTCTATCGCTGTTAAATGGATAAATCATATCTGTTTGTGAAACATTTCGCAAGATTGCAGCGCTTTAGAAGCCGCAAATATTTATATGATAATGTTAATATTTACCAGGCTCGGACCCAGGCATTTACCAGGCTCGGACCCCGACATTTGTTTCTCCACGCGGCCTCATAGTCCTAGGGTTTTGAAATAGTGTTGTTTGTACATGTCGTCAGTCACGTGATTTTTGAAAGAGACCGGGCATTCATCGGAGGTATCATGGGAGGGCTGCTGTTCCTTGAATGCATAGATGGAATGTTATATAGTATAGAAATGATATCTTCTACATTCCTCAAACGCGATGTTTATAAGGAAATTACTTTCAAAAAACGTTTATTCAAGCCGTCTATACCTTACTTGATTGCTATATTACAAAAGGCAATTTCAATCATCTTAAACATATATGGAAATTATTTTTAGTATACAAAATGGAATTGGGAGACTTCAATGGGGTATGGAATGTGGGGTTGTTTATGTATGACATTAGTCATGTGAATTTGAATGAAGCTGACGTGATCTCCAACGAGACAGGTGTGTATGTGAGGTTATACAGAGTGTGCAGGTATAATGATGTCTATCACGCAGGTCTTCAGCGAGGTATCTACCTTGCAGGAGCCTTCAATGAAATGTGGGGTTGTTTGTACAGGCCGTTAGTCGCAGGGTTTTGTCTGAGTTATAATGATATCGGTCGCGATGCATCGGCTGCTCCACAAATCTTCAATAAGGGCCATAACATCTAACATGCGATAGTTTACAAAAAAAATGCTGCTTCTCATAATAGCGATATTATGAAGCGTTTGCAGAAATAACTATTGAATCATCTAAGGACTTTTTGCTTGATTAGTACTAGCGAGTACAAAATTCGTTAAAATATTATAAGTATGCATCATTAGCTTACTTGTGCGATAAGGTTGTGCTAAATCATGTCCAACAGCATTGTATTCAACTTGGAATTATCGTAATGATGCGCACGATCCTTCAATGTTAAAGTAGTTTTATAAGTTATCCGAAAGTAATATGAATATATATAAAATGTTTTTCCAAAATTAGTTCCGAAGTAAACATAATTCGCTATAATATTCATTCATGTATGTTTCATAAATTATCCGATATAAATCAAATAAGTTTATGTCGCAGGTTGAACAATATTCACTATCACATTTTGCGGTAGAGCTACAGCTGGTTCGAGAGAGATAAGAAAGATACGCCGATCACCTTCAAACGCGATGAGAATACTTTATTTTAAATCACACATGTAGTATGTATATATTCGAATCATATTGATTGTAAATCGCATAATATGACCCGAAATCTAGCTGCTGCTGGGTGTAGCCCAATACCTATACAGAATCTAGACGAAGCGGTGTTACGCATCACGATGATTATTCGAACTGTCTGTACAGCTCGATTGCTATATAACAAAATACATTTTTAATCATCTTAAACATATAGATGTGCTAATATAATTTTTTCAGTATACAAAAATATACTAATAAAACATTTTTCATCGACACACATTTCTTCATAGTATGGTTAGTTTTTATAAAATTCAATCAATTTCAATGGGAAACATATATGCGAGGGAGTTTTATAGAGATCGAACTCATTTCCCCAACCACCCAAGAGGTAGAACTATGATGAGGATTAGATGTGGATAATAATCATATGAATATCTTCATAAGCGCTGATCTATACGACATTCAAACACATGCTTCATAAAAGTCTGAATATTGAGTAGAGCTATAGAATTTTCATAAGCGATCATTATCAACATTCAGACACTTGTTTAGCACGTGATTCAACAAGCTGACATCATCGTTCACGAACTATGATGGTTCGATGAGGACTCGAACAGATGAATCTTTGAGGTTAAATATCTGCTGTAGAAATTACCCCACTTTTATTACCTTTTATTTGAGAATATCGATCTCTCCCATGTAACGGCTTATTGCCTAGAGCTATTTTGTATGCAACATTGTTATCATTTGCGAGCCTACGAGGGCCTGTGTGTTGGTCGGTGCTAAATGAATATGTTTGACTATTACTACCTGTAGATTTATTTGAGATTCTTCAAGTTTGAGATTGATAACCCACATGAAGAAAGAAGCTTCAACGAATTGAAAGGTTATTTATTATTTTCATATTCGCTATTCTGAATGTGACAACTTTATCGGCTTCAACACTCGAGATAAGAGAGAATATTTACCGCTGATGTAGGGAAAATCAATATGATGCCTACAAATTGGGGTGGGTGAGAACATCAGACTATAGCTTTATGTGTATCGAAATACATAAGGATTTTGACGAGTAAGTGGTGTTTTATTGAATTGAAGATCCGGCGATCATCGTTCACGAACGATGATGACGTCACTGCTTCAAGCCAATGACAGTAACTGATTCAACCCAGCGACCATCGTTCACGAACGATGATGACGTCATTGCTTCAAGCCAATGACAGTAATTGATTCAATCCGGCGACCATCGTTCACGAACGATGATGACGTCACTGCTTCAAGCCAATGACAGTAACTGATTCAACCCAGCGACCATCGTTCACGAACGATGATGACGTCACTGCTTCAAGCCAATGACAGTAATTGATTCAATCCGGCGACCATCGTTCACGAACGATGATGACGTCACTGCTTCAAGCCAATGACAGTAATTGATTCAATCCGGCGACCATCGTTCACGAACGATGATGACGTCACTGCTTCAAGCCAATGACAGTAACTGATTCAACCCGGCGACCATCGTTCACGAACGATGATGACGTCACTGCTTCAAGCCAATGACAGTAATTGATTCAATCCGGCGACCATCGTTCACGAACGATGATGACGTCACTGCTTCAAGCCAATGACAGTAATTGATTCAATCCGGCGACCATCGTTCACGAACGATGATGACGTCACTGCTTCAAGCCAATGACAGTAACTGATTCAACCCGGCGACCATCGTTCACGAACGATGATGACGTCACTGCTTCAAGCCAATGACAGTAACTGATTCAACCCGGCGACCATAGTTTACGAACGATGATGACGTCATCATCGTTCACGAACTATGATGGACTAATGAGGAATAAAATGTGAATAATCATAATGTTTGTAATACATTCATGCACATGTTTTATCGCATGATTCAACACATGCTTTAGTATTCAGACACGTGTTTCAACATTCAGACACGTGTTTCAACATTCAGACACGTGTTTCAACATTCAGACACGTGTTTCAACATTCGGACAAGTGTTTCAACATTCAGACACGTGTTTCAACATTCAGACACGTGTTTCAGACACGTGTTTCAACATTCAGACACGTGTTTCAGCATTCAGACACGTGTTTCAGCATTCAGACACGTGTTTCAGCATTCAGACACGTGTTTCAGACACGTGTTTCAACATTCAGACACGTGTTTCAGCATTCAGACACGTGTTTCAGACACGTGTTTCAGCATTCAGACACGTGTTTCAGCATTCAGACACGTGTTTCAGACACGTGTTTCAACATTCAGACACGTGTTTCAACATTCAGACACGTGTTTCAGCATTCAGACACGTGTTTCAGCATTCAGACACGTGTTTCAGACACGTGTTTCAACATTCAGACACGTGTTTCAACATTCAGACACGTGTTTCAGCATTCAGACACGTGTTACAGACACGTGTTTCAGCATTCAGACACGTGTTTCAGACACGTGTTTCAGACACGTGTTTCAACATTCAGACACGTGTTTCAACATTCAGACACGTGTTTCAGCATTCAGACACGTGTTTCAGACACGTGTTTCAGCATTCAGACACGTGTTTCAACATTCAAACACGTGTTTCAGACACGTGTTTCAACATTCAGACACGTGTTTCGACATTCAGACACGTGTTTCAGACACGTGATTCAACATTCAGACACGTGTTTCAACATTCATACCTATTTAACATGTATTTGAAACCTGATTTTGAGAGAAGCGTAGAAGCACCTAACCGCGTGATCAGACATACACAATATAACATCATCAACTAGTATATAAACAAATGCTTATTAACATATGTTTCAGTATGATTTCGAATCGCCTTCAGGCATGATGAAGATTGTTAAGCAAAAAGACTCGTTGAGTATTATGAACTTAGGGTCAAGCAATGAGAATGTTGAACAACCACAACGTCACAGCTCTTTGCTGCCTAATACTCTACGAACAATAATCTGTGGTCCAAGTAATTGTGGGAAAACAAATGTGATGTTATCTCTATTGTTAGATGCAAACGGTCTGAAATTTGAAAACGTGTACATATATTCAAAGTCTTTACACCAACCAAAATACCAGTTACTAAAGGAGACATTGAAGAAAATTGAGGGGCTTGGATATTTTCCTTGTACCGAAAGTGATGAGGTCATAGACCCCACAGAAGCGAGGCCAAATTCGATAATAATATTCGATGACGTGATGTTTGAGAGACAGGAGAAAATTCGTGCTTATTTTTCAAGAGGGAGACACAACTCAATTGATAGTTTCTATCTTTGCCAGTCTTTTGCTAAATGTCCAAAACATGGATTGCGCGACAATGCCAATTGCTTGATTATTTTCAAACAGGATGAGCTCAATTTGAAACATATATTCACCGATCATGTGAGTACCGACATGTCACTCGAAAAATTCAAAGATATGTAGCGTATGTTGGAAAGATAAATATGGGTTCCTTATGATAAACAAAGACTGTGATATGAACAAAGGACGTTATCGCAAAGGTTTTGATAGTTATATATACATCTAACATGTATATATACTTTCATTTGAAATAGACAACCCGCTCAGCATGGACGTGGGTGTGAGTAACATGCTAAAGGAAAAACAACAATTGAAGAAAAAAATTTGGGAGTTAGCAAACGTTGTGAGGAAAAAATATATGGCTGTGAAGTTGGGTAAAGCTGAAAATGATGAGATTCTAGATAATATGTTCAGGAATGTATCTAAACCCCTAGAGGAAATTGCGAGAAATGCTGAAATAATCAAACAAAATTCGTTGGTTAAACCTAAAAGTATTGTTTCTACAGCAACACAAATGGAGAACATACCAACCCCAAATATTGTAACTGAAGGTGAAGAATTCGTATATAACCCCCAAGATACTGAGGAGGATGTGTTTACACCCGAACCTACTATCGATCAGATTCGTGAAGAATTCAGAAAACATAAGAAAGATAATGCAGAGGCTACAGAGGAGTTTCTGCAACAATACCCCACATTAGCACGTTATTACTTGGAAGGATTCCTATTGGATGATGATGTCAAGAAATACGATGATAGAATGGGATTGCAATATAATTCAACTTTAGACAAATGGTTCATGGGTAATCAACCTATAGAAATTGATAGTGAGAGTAATATAATTATCAAGGGTACTCCGTTCAAAGGTACCACAGGACTGTATAATTTGATATTTTACAGAGATGTTCTACCTGATACTTACACTGTGGAAGATGGGAAAAATTACAGTCAAATGATGGAAATGACTAGTGCCCATAGACGTAATAACGATCCAGCTGATCGAATAAGATACACAGTAAAATACAAACATGTACTGAAACCTTTGATTAATTCCATGAAAAGACCCAGAGCCAAAACATACACTGGAAGTGCATATATCAAAAATGATATGCTTGAATATAACGAGAAACCTATCGAATATGTTTATTGGGATGACGTTAACGAAATTGTGGATAGACTGAGACTTCTTGTTGCATCCTCGCATGCAGGTAACCATAATCATCACAATGAGATAATCTCTATAATAGAAGAATTGATAGAGGCAGGGGTAATTGAACAAAAACCAGGTGTAAGACAAATTCATCACAGTTATAAAGATGGTTTCAATGGATAAGTTTGGCAGAGCCTCCTCTTCCATGTGGATATATGATACAAATGTATTTAATAATAATTTCAAACAAGTTCACGGACAAGGATTATTCCTAACGAGCGATGGAAGTTATGATATGGAAAATCGTAGATTGTGCAACGTAAAATCACCGAATGATGATGGAGATGTTGCAAATAAAGTATATGTTGATAAATTAACACACAAATTGAATCTGAAAACGGAAACCAGTCTTAAAGATACCTTCAATGTTAGGGTTGATAATTTGATCAAAGATATCAACAAGGATCTGGATATACATAACTTAACGAATGATAAGGTTATTCTCAACATTGATAAACATCTGATGAACATTCAGAATAAATATAATGAAATGGGAATCTATATAAAATCAGAGTATAAAACAATCAGTGATAGTGTAAGGGAAAACAGAAATGAATTGGAAGAGATCAATAACACATTTAACAGTATGAACATACGTCTAAATGACATTACTAGTAAAGTGGAGGCGTTAGAACGACGGATGACATCTGTGGAACCTTCTAAGAAGAGACCTTCATCATCCATAACATCAAAGCAGGCCTCTGTGAAACGTATATCTCCAAATCCTGTGAATATACCCAAAAATTAATTCTATACCAGATTTCCACATTGATAAGATGAGTGAAAACAAGTTGTTCATGAGCTTCATGAGCACAGAAGAAAGAACTTTTACCAGCGTCGAACATACATAAAAGGACTTCAATATAGGTGGAAGGGGTAGGAATATGCAATACGACTAGGACGATGAATCAAGAGTGAAGATTATAATATTTGAAACATATATTGTTAAGATTATACTTAAGTCTTTTGTATTGAGATAATTAATAAAAAAAAATTTATTTTGAGATCTTTGGTCTTCCTCCCACCCCTCGTTAAATAACGGTGCAATCTTGAATTCTCATCAGTCTGTATGGAAGCGTGCGTGGGAGAAGTTGTTCTCAATACGCTTATAAACAAGCTCCCGTTTGAACTTCAAATCAATACCAGGGGCAAAATTAGAAGAACGGGTGAGGAGATTCAGGGTATCAATTCATTCGATAAAGCTTGCCGTCTACACGATATTTCATGCAATATAACACTTATAATTGTAGCCAGTTATATTTGGAATTGGTCGACTAACATTTATTAGTATATAAATAGATTGTTGATGAAGTTTTCATCAATCATGTCTCAGACGTTCACTATCACGGGTAAGAGCTCTCGTTTATCTGTAGATTTCCACCCACCTATAGAACTAGATCCTCATTCATATTATTCTATCGCACTTGTTGGCTTGCATACGTACAATAGCATTCCGAACATTGAAGAAGGTTTTAATAAATTTTATTATGAAGATGTGAAGGGTGAGGAAAAAGTAGTTACTATACCTACGGGGTCCTACGAGTTGACAGACATCGAAGATTTCATACAAAGTACAGTTTGTGGGATAGGAGTGAAGCAAGAAGAGCGTGACCGGAAATTATCAATAAAATCTAACAACAACACTCTACACACAGAGCTGAAGAGTGATTTTAAAGTGAATTTTATTCCTAAAGATAGTATAAGCGAACTGTTGGGATTCAGCAAAAAGAAATTGACATCTCGTGAACTACACGTATCTGATCGACCTATAAACATAATCAAAGTTCAAACTATACGCGTAGAGTGTAACTTAACCGCAGGAGCATATTATAACAATAAGATAGCTCATACGATATATGAGTTCTCACCTCTTGTACCACCTGGGTTTTCCATTGATATAGAGCCGAAGAATCTTATTTATCTACCGGTCATCAGCAAGACGTCCTTCGATAACATCACACTGAATATTCTAGATCAGAATTGGAAACCGGTAAATTTTCGTGGAGAAGAAATTATTATACGATTGGAATTGAAAAAGATCGCTAGGGATTATGGCTCACAACAATAAATATTAATCCAATACTCACCACCACTCATTATATGAAAGGAATTCAACTGAGAAGGTTGCAGTAGCCGTCACTTGAGAACATGGGTTTAGATTTTAGCAATAAAAGACATCTCCATAGTGGTCATCAGTCATTATCTACAACGAGCTCGAGGGAGAAGGTTGCTTCTGCATCACTGTCATTGAAGAAGGAGAAGGTTGCTTCTGCATCACTATCATTGGAAAATATAAATTTTTTGAAGTCTCTTGGTTACAATGTCGGAAAAACTTCAAATATTCAACGAGCCAAACTTCATTGAAGACATCATCCGGGAAGAAACTCATACCTACTATCCACATACAACATCTTTTGGCAACAGCGATGAAATTGAGATATTAATCAATCAACAAGATGTGTTGGTAGATTTGGCATCGTCTGCTTTATTCATCGAGGCAGAATTTCAGCCAGAAGCAAGTGGTGATGGTGAATGTAAACTAACGAATAATTTCGGAGCGTTTCTCTTCGAATATATTAGTTATGAATTGAATGGAAAAGAGATAGACAAAGTACGTGATCCTGGTATTGTCAGCACCATCAGAGCTTATCTAACATATGCCAAACATGAATCTATACCTCTAGCTATTTCTGGATGGTCATTTAAGGATGCATTGAGTTCAGTCTACAATAATAAAATCAATTTATGGATACCGTTGAATTTTCTACTAGGCCTATTCATTGACTATAACAAAGTCTTGAGTGGAAAACATAAGCTGCGCTTGATAAGGTCTCGAACCGATAACGATTGCTATACCAATAGCACAGGTACGAAGAGGGCTAAAATAAATGTGAAGACGATAGCATTAAAAGTGCGACATGTGTTTCCAAGTGATCAGGTTAAATTTCAAATGTTGGAGAATTTGAGTGCTGAGAAGCCTATTTTGATTCCATTTCGCAGCTGGGATCTGCATGAAAATCCGTTGATGAAGGAGAGCACTCGCGACATTTGGGCTGTTAAAACTTCAATGAATTTGGAACGTCCCAGATATGTGATTTTAGCTTTCCAAACTGATCGAAAAAATAATCCTGTTAAGCACAGTGCATATTTCGATAATATAAACTTGCTAAATGTAAAATTATACTTGAATTCAGAGTGTTATCCATATGAAGCAATGAAATTGAATTTCACCGACCAGCAATACGTGGAAGCATACCAGATGTACTATGATTTCCAGAAATCATTTTCAAATAAAATAATAAGCGAACCCATGTTGGATTATATAGCATTCAAGAATAGAGCAATTTTTGTGATTGACTGTTCAAAACAAAACGATGCTATAAAGTCATCAACAGTTGACGTCAAACTAGAGATGGAAAGTTTCCTGAATTTCCCCAAAAACACCAGGGCTTATTGCATCATCATTAACGATCGTATAATGGAGTATTCTCCAATTACAGGATCAGTTCGGAGTTTAGTGTGAAGAACCAGGTCATGAATCATAATGTTATTATTTTAATTCTAAATGTATTTTTCTAAATAAATGTTATTATTATTATTTTTGGTATTTTATTTATCTCACTTTCCCGCAAGACATCACAATAATGAACGAGCCGTTGGTAAAGTACAGTCCCTTGGATCAACCCATCAGGATTGTAATCTGAATTATAAATATCGCTTCAGAGTTAGAAACAAAAAAAAAAAAATTGTGTTACTATCTAATTAATAAATATAAATATACTTTTGTTTTATTACCTGTTTGCATATAATGTTCCTCAAAAAGTGATTCAGATTATTATGTTATCTTTTCAATTATTATAATATGTAGTAGGTACCTAGTGGTTATAAGACAGTTTGCGGTAAATATTCTCTCTCTTATCTCGAGTGTTGAAGCCGATAAAGTTGTCACATTCAGAATAGCGAATATTCATTGATATCAATTCGTTGAAGCTTCTTTCTTCATGTGGGTTATCAATCTCAAACTCGAAGAATCTCAAATAAATCTACAGGTAATAATAGTCAAACATATTCATTTAGCCCCAGCCAAATTTCTCGTAGGCTCCCAAATGATAACAATGTTGCATACAAAATAGCTTTAGGCAATAATTCGTTACATGGGAAATATCGATATTGTCAAATAAAAGGTAATAAAGGTGGGGTAATTTCTACAGCAGATATTTAACCTCAAAGATTCATCTGTTCAATGTTTGAGTCCTCATCGAACCATCATAGTTCGTGAACGATGATGTCAGCTTGTTGAATCACGTGCTAAACAAGTGTCTGAATGTTGATAATGATCGCTTATGAAAATTCTATAGCTCTACTCAATATTCAGACTTTTATGAAGCATGTGTTTGAATGTCGTATAGATCAGCGCTTATGAAGATATTCATATGATTATTATCCACATCTATTCCTCATCATAGTTCTACCTCTTGGGTGGTTGGGGAAATGAGTTCGATCTCTATAAAACTCCCTCGCATATATGTTTCCCATTGAAATTGATTGAATTTTATAAAAACTAACCATACTATGAAGAAATGTGTGTCGATGAAAAATGTTTTATTAGTATATTTTTGTATACTGAAAAAATTATATTAGCACATCTATATGTTTAAGATGATTAAAAATGTATTTTGTTATATAGCAATCGAGCTGTACAGACAGTTCGAATAATCATCGTGATGCGTAACACCGCTTCGTCTAGATTCTGTATAGGTATTGGGCTACACCCAGCAGCAGCTAGATTTCGGGTCATATTATGCGATTTACAATCAATATGATTCGAATATATACATACTACATGTGTGATTTAAAATAAAGTATTCTCATCGCGTTTGAAGGTGATCGGCGTATCTTTCTTATCTCTCTCGAACCAGCTGTAGCTCTACCGCAAAATGTGATAGTGAATATTGTTCAACCTGCGACATAAACTTATTTGATTTATATCGGATAATTTATGAAACATACATGAATGAATATTATAGCGAATTATGTTTACTTCGGAACTAATTTTGGAAAAACATTTTATATATATTCATATTACTTTCGGATAACTTATAAAACTACTTTAACATTGAAGGATCGTGCGCATCATTACGATAATTCCAAGTTGAATACAATGCTGTTGGACATGATTTAGCACAACCTTATCGCACAAGTAAGCTAATGATGCATACTTATAATATTTTAACGAATTTTGTACTCGCTAGTACTAATCAAGCAAAAAGTCCTTAGATGATTCAATAGTTATTTCTGCAAACGCTTCATAATATCGCTATTATGAGAAGCAGCATTTTTTTTGTAAACTATCGCATGTTAGATGTTATGGCCCTTATTGAAGATTTGTGGAGCAGCCGATGCATCGCGACCGATATCATTATAACTCAGACAAAACCCTGCGACTAACGGCCTGTACAAACAACCCCACATTTCATTGAAGGCTCCTGCAAGGTAGATACCTCGCTGAAGACCTGCGTGATAGACATCATTATACCTGCACACTCTGTATAACCTCACATACACACCTGTCTCGTTGGAGATCACGTCAGCTTCATTCAAATTCACATGACTAATGTCATACATAAACAACCCCACATTCCATACCCCATTGAAGTCTCCCAATTCCATTTTGTATACTAAAAATAATTTCCATATATGTTTAAGATGATTGAAATTGCCTTTTGTAATATAGCAATCAAGTAAGGTATAGACGGCTTGAATAAACGTTTTTTGAAAGTAATTTCCTTATAAACATCGCGTTTGAGGAATGTAGAAGATATCATTTCTATACTATATAACATTCCATCTATGCATTCAAGGAACAGCAGCCCTCCCATGATACCTCCGATGAATGCCCGGTCTCTTTCAAAAATCACGTGACTGACGACATGTACAAACAACACTATTTCAAAACCCTAGGACTATGAGGCCGCGTGGAGAAACAAATGTCGGGGTCCGAGCCTGGTAAATGCCTGGGTCCGAGCCTGGTAAATATTAACATTATCATATAAATATTTGCGGCTTCTAAAGCGCTGCAATCTTGCGAAATGTTTCACAAACAGATATGATTTATCCATTTAACAGCGATAGAACGATAAATTGAATTATTTCATTTTAATAATAATTTAACACGTTGTGTTTCAAACAGATATGATTTATACTCCCCGTTTAACCGCAATTGTTACTATAGAATGATGAGTTGAATTAAGTTTATTTTCATTCACAGACTCTCGACTATCTCGTATCTTTTGTCAGAGAATATGTTTACGCTGAAATTCTCCCTCACGCCCTGCTGTGAGACCTTGTATATGCCCCAACCCTACAAGCTGATTCGTGAGACCCTGTATATGCCCAACCCTACAAGCTGCTTGTATATACAAGCTGATTACCACAAAACCCCAGCAGAAGGTCACCACACCCTAGAGGTCAGAGACGACCACACCCTAGAGGTCACACCCCACAAATCCCTAGCAGAAGGTCACCTAGAGGTCACACCCTCTACCCGGCCGATAATACCAATACTTACCGATACCTGTCCGGGCATACCGCGCATGCGCTACTGGTTGCCTACATCTGATAAGGCTCTCTATCAGGCGGGCCAAAGTGTCGCCACCCCTACTCATATGAGAATAGTATTTCTGCAACCAAATCATTTGAACAATTTCCATAAGTAACTGCCGCGCTATCTTCGTCAGACCAGAAATATTTCATTTGAATAATTTAGAAGAGCTGCCCTAAAAATTGGTATTTGATATCTCACTAGGTGTGAGGATACTTCTTTAAATTGAGTAATTGAGTATATATTAAATTATGTGCAATATTTAACAAGAAATTATGGTGTTTCCTACAATTCGGGGTCATTCAATTTTTCAAACTCTAAACTACTTAATTGAAGTCAAAGTAGTCACAGCTGACATGATTTCTTTATAAAAGATTTAAAAGTCTATTTTTCCTAATTTCATGAGCAAGTGTTGAAGTTTTCTTTCAACCCAGATGAATTTAAAATTCTTCCAAATTATGTACTATATTTCCTCATTGTTTCTACCAATACACCAACCAATGAGAAGAACTAAACGATTTCTGAGAATTGTCATATAAAACTGAAAGTAAAACCTAATCTACAGTAATTGACAGTCATATCTACTATATGATGAGCCAGTTGGCGCTTATCAGAATTCATTATCATAAATATTTCAATGTTTTAGTACTAGGAAGGGGGGTGGGGTCATTAGATGATTTCTCTGCAGCGCTCTCATTCTTGTAATAGCCAATTGACACATGTGAATAGATTGGGCGCCCACTCGACGTCGGATATCTTCGTAAATAGCTATTGGATGTCAACTTGCAAATATCCCCTACATCTCTGTGTACTTATTCACACATTCTTTTTTCCGATGAAATCATGTTTATACTTTTTCCTATCCTTTTAGGTTAGGTTTTTTGTAAGTGAGCCGAGCAACGATCCCTCCACCGCGACCATCAGGTCTATTATTGTGAGTCACCTCTATAATTTACTATAGTTAATCTTTTTTATAAGGCCGATGAACTTGCTGGTTGAGGTTTTGTTCAGATCTTCTGGTAGGAGATATGCCTTACCGAACATTTCAGATCTGATTCTTTTCACATCAGAGAATATGTTCTGCCATTTCATCATCGTCGAGGAAAAGCCGACATTATACTTCCTCCGACCGAAATGACGATTGCAAATTTTACGAGGTCAATAGTTCATGAATAAATAATTAGTTGAAATACGACCATGTTGGTAGAAATAAATGGTAATATTGACTTCGCATGAAATTCGACAACTCAAATCGATAAGAAATCGTTAGGAGGTCATGAATATGCCATTTTAATTTTTACGAGGTCAATATTATTTTTCTCATAAAAATTAATGGTTT
This sequence comes from Endomychus coccineus, assembly GCA_958510875.1. NCBI lineage: Eukaryota > Metazoa > Arthropoda > Insecta > Coleoptera > Endomychidae > Endomychus > Endomychus coccineus. Next base: position 75,135,456 of record OY294068.1, read on the forward strand.
TTAGAATTTAGGTGGAATAGTTTTATGCCATCTCTTATACGCCTGAACTTAAATGTACGGGTATTGTGTTTAGAGGGCATAGTCTGCTCCATTCCATTGAAAGCGAAATACTGTTGTTGACTTTATGACATTATAGACATTCGAGGCGCTTTTATTAAAATGGTTCATCAAGTATTGTAATCTTCTAGATGGTTCCCATGATTCTAAGAGTTTGAATGTCCTAGAGCATTATGCAGACATTTTAAAAAGTTTCATGGTATTTTATGAATGTCTATAGTTTTAAAAGTTGTAGATGATTCTAATGGTTCTAGAATATTGTACACTCGATTATACAATCCTGAAGAACATTCTAGAAAAATGCAAATTTTTTAAAAATATATAGGATGTTTTAGGAATGTCTGCAAATCGGAGAAATTAGTTAGGAAGCTTCTAAAGTTCTCAGGATCTCCCAGAACATTAATATAACGATGTGAAGATAATTGAAAGTTGTTCTTAAATATGGTGATACAAAACAAATATTGATAATGATAACTCAAAAATTATAAACTTTCAGCCTTTAATATATAGAATACTTGAATGATACTTACTTTAATGATGAATGGAGTTTGGTAGCTTTTGCTATAAGATCTTCCCATAACGGCATTCCGTTCTGAAATAGATAAGAAATAAATTAGGCATATATCAAGTTTATGTATACAGGTTGAGGTCAACATTGCCTAATCAGAAACATACTATCAATGCATTTCCTCACTATATACCTACATATTTTATCTATTAAAACCTGTGAAATACGCAAATTTTATAAATTTAGTTCAAGGCTACCTCATATTGCACAATATGGATTAGAGTAAATATGAATATAATTGCAACAGGAAAACCAACATTAATGAAAATGTATGCAAATTAAAAAAACAGGTGCTCTGCAGCAAACTCATCATCGACACCAGCACTTCGATTTGAGTAAGCCTAGGATACTGTTTATTTAGTCTTAGTTTGATTATTTCTAAGAGATGGATTTAGAGATTAATGAAATGAGTTATATAAGTATTTAGATAAATATTGTGAAAACCTTATTAGTCTTTCAGGTTCGTTGGATTAGAATTTATACGAAGGTTCCTAGCGACATCTTTAATACCACTCGTTATGCACTAATCAACACTTAGAACTAGGAATGTAATAATTAGTTGTCACAATACTGACCTAGATGGTGACTTTAATAATTGATTTTCGAATTTGACTGAATTCTTGTAGCATCAATTATTTGCCTACAAAGGTTTTATTGTTATGTTATTTCTCACTACTGGAGCAGGGTCGATTATTATACAACAGCACATACTGTCGACAAGTGGAATGTACATATTCAGTTATCTCGAAATAACATAAGTATTCTACCCGGTTCTATATATGACAACAAAGATATGTTTATAATTATGTGTAATCGAATTCCTTAGCGGCCTTTGATTACTTATGAACTAAAAATATGATTCTCACCACAACTTGTCAATATTATCAAGTTATAATATTACCGGGATATCAAAAATTATCTAGGTCAAGGGTGGTTGTGGAATCTAAAACGTGTGTTTTACTTTACGTTTGAAATAATCAAGTCACTGTCACACTGACATCATCAATAACCTACAAATTTAATACCTATTTATTTTAGTTGTAAAACAATAATGAACTACAAATTAAAAATTATCTTGGTCAAGGGTGGTTGTGGAATGTAAAACGTGTGTCTTACTTTGAATTTTTGAATATGTTTTGTTGTGTCAGAATCTGTTAAGTCATTGTGCTGAAATTTTCTAATCCAGTTTTTGAATCATGCCTCTTACCACACAGCACAAAATTATTATTATGTGACCCATAAAAAAGGTGCTGGTGGACCAAGAGTTCATACAGAAGAAGTTGTCAATGACGTTCGTCAACGTATGGAAGAGGAGCCTGCAAAACCTTTGAAACGTCTTTCTCAGGAAACTGGAATTTCTTATGGAACATGTCAAAAGATTTTAAAGAAAGATTTGAACATGCATCCATATAAGATGCAAGCACGTCAAGCTCTTCTGCCCGCAGACCACCCCAGACGCCTTGCTTACTGCCATTGGTTTGTCAATAATTTAATGAATGACGATCTTCTGGGCTCAACTATTTTTTCTGACGAAGCGTGGTTCCACCTTTCGGGATACATCAATTCTCAAAATATGCGAATGTGGAGCAATGATAACCCTCATGTTTTTACTAAATCGCCACTACATGATCAACAATCGGTGTTTGGATGGCAGTTTCTCGCAGAAGAATAATTTTTTTCGATTTCACCGTCAACGCAGAAAGGTACAGACACAACTTTTTGGCTGAATTTGTGCAACAGTTTGACAATTATGGACTATTTTATATTTCCTTACTTAGAAAACAAGATTTTCGCAACTCCGGTAAATAATTTGCAAGAACTTCAACAAAGAATAGTTCAGCAATGTGCAACCATAACGCCAGAAATGCTGCAAAACGGTTTCAACTTGTGCATCGAACAAAACGGGGGACATTTCCAACAATTACTGTAATTTAGTTTTTCTTTTTTTTTGGATAGTAGACTTCCGCGGACAGCTAATCTTGAAAAATCTTGTCTTCCGGATGGATTCCGCGTCACAATAGCTCGACTTGATGCCGACGTTTCGCCAACCATTACAGGTGGCATCTTCAGGGCAGGCTTGAGGCTTGAAACGTCGGCATCAAGTCGAGCTATTGTGACGCGGAATCCATCCGGAAGACAAGATTTTTTAGTTTTTCTTGTTACTAAAACCGTTATTTCATAATTTGTAGTTCATTATTGTTTTACAGCTGAAATAAATAGGTATGAAATTTGTAGGTTATTGATGATGTCAGTGTGACAGTGACATAATTATTTCAAACGTAAAGTAAGACACACGGTTTAGATTCCACAACCACCCTTGACCAAGATAATTTTTGATATCCCGCTAGTTTGATCTAATGTTGATAGGTTACTTTCGGATTAATTATATATCAATATTTCCAGTACACACGGACATAATATAATGTTGAATAGAATTACGGTCGCATCATCTAGGTCTAGACAATAACATGTGCGCTGTGATCTTAGGATTCATGTTAATTTTACATGATCAGTGGCGAAATTTCAACAGAAACATTCTTTTACTTTTTATAAATTTACTATCATACCCCAACAACAAAGCGGACGATTGTGAACTTACTTGTTTTAAAACAGATACTTTATTAAATATATTAACAGCAACATAATACTACATCCATGGTAGCAGATCTAGTCTCGCATTTAGAGAACGTATTTGTTACCATTACAATACAAAAAAAAAGAAAAGGGTTCAAAAGGTTCACATAGCATTGCTGTTATAAATATAATGAAGCTTAATTCATTATTTATAGGATTAGTATAGAGATTGCATTGCTGTACCATCGAAATTCGAATTTTGGAACCTAATTAGTAACTAGAACTGAACTAAGAGCCGAACTTATGATGAATTTTGCAACGCCAAAGTTTTATCATAATTTTTTAGCATTATTGAACGGAATCTCTATTTTTCTTATTTAAAATTTGACATACATCCTCATAGATTAATGGTAAGCAAAATTTAATTGGTAACAGTCATCTTAAAATCTTACAAATCTACAGATAAACATTGTGATTCATTGTTTTGCGAATTTTAATACGTTTAAATGCTGGTCCAACGTTCTTCCTAACGATAACGATATAATAAACACACAAATTTAAGGCATTCAACATCCTGCTTCACCTTTTTTGGGACTAGTGCATTAGTGCACATTAGTATATGTGGAGACCGTTTCTATGTTTTGTTTATTGTAAACAGATTAGTGGTATCGGTATAGTGGTAAGGGAAGTCTGACTAATGCTTAAACTGGAAGCTAAGAGATGTGTCTGTCGACAGCAATGATAATCAAAATGTTTCTAATGATTTTGAAGTATTACCTACAGATATGCCTTGGGAAATTCATGAATAGTAGAGTTTCATAGTAAAACTCAAGTTAATTGTGTTGGAATATAATCAAGCTAGTCAGGTCAATATACGCATATAATATAAACCGTTAACACTACTGAAAAACGTCATTGAACAATTAGTTATACTCTAGGTGTCAATAAAAAGTGCAAGATAAATACTTCAACGTCGCTGGGTGCAATTATCTGAAATAATTGTTGCGAACCGTATTAAATAAAATACTTAATGAGTCTCCCTATCGAGTCAGAACAAGCCAATGGTAATTGCTTGATTAACTATTCTACATTATGTTTTAGATTAATTACCACAAGCGGAATAGCCAAGTTACCGTAACGATCGACCTTGATCTTGCCGAAAGAGAGAAAGTACTGTCGAGTCATTGTCATCAACTCTTTTCCGGTTTGTGTCCTTAGTTGACAGTCTTTGAAAACAGATGTCGCACTGCGTAGAATCTATTTATAAACACAACGGTGCTAGAGCTAGTCGTTACGCGACCTTATTATGTAAACATAGATACATAATCTACGGGCTTCTACAAAATGACGTTTCCTAAATAGTCTAAGGAAATGAGATTTTGGTAGGTTCAAAGAGGAAGTGGTGCAGCGTTGACTTACGATAATGAATATAGAACGCTTTAGTTTAGACGCAATTACAAGCATATCATATCAACGACAGTTCCCAGCTTTATTCGTAACAGTTGCGTGCCTAAATGTTTTTAATTTGTTTCACTTCTTAATTAGATACATTCATTTTCAATACAAATTCATGTAGTTCCCATAACTTTTTGCTATAAAACAATATAGTGGGAAACATATAGAACGCTTCAAATTTTTACTAACCAGAGTTCAAGTAAAATTAAGGAGCAACAGGTATAACACACATTGTCTCGTCTTAACGTATATCTCGGTCTAATAAGTACAAGGGCCAATACATAAACTGTAAATAATTGATAAAATAAATAATGAAACCCTGATATCCTATGAGAAGACGTATTCCTAGAAAACTGTAGGTAAGCCATATCATGGGAGGCAACGTCCCACTATTTGTCATTATTACGCTGATTCTTCTCTCTTGCACTAAGATAGGACGTGCTAAAGATCCAAGTGTCTGAATGTAGTGTATTAAGTGCCGAAAAAAATGGCTTATACAAGGGACAATGTCTACTATAAATTGGCTTTCATCTATTACCAAAACTACCTAACTTATCAAACATTTTCCGCCAGACATTTTAAAATGTACCTATGTTATTTTCCTATGTTTACATTTACTGGTCCTGCCTATTGCAAGTTGAAAATTATAGGCTTGTGAGACATTAGAAACCTATAAGTAACTTGGTAAAATGGTTGATGAAAATTATTAAAACGAAACTGTAAGTGTCCTTAATTTATTATTTCATTGTAAGATAACATTAAACTTTTTGGCTTTTTTATTCGTTATCTGTAAACGCATTTTCTTTTTAGTTACTCGTAAAGATTCATTCTTCGATGGTTCACCTGAATTGATTCTTTTCGACTCGGATCTATACCTTCTACAGTACCAGGCCTATATCCCAGGTACAAAAGTCAGTATGACATCTTCAACACGAACCTTACTAAGCTTACGACAGCATCGTTTAGTCTTAATGGCGAGTAGTCGGTATTGACTGTGACAAGTGATAAATATTACAATTTACCAAGTTTTATCTATTCTTGTGGGAAAATCAAATGTTGCACCTGTTCCTAAGGTTCTTCGTGTGATTGGAACGTATTTATAACCTGTAAATAAGCATGTATAATAGTGTTATGAGTGAATGAAGTGCGTTGCAATATGAATGTGACTTGAATGTTTATGTTGCTTCTTCCCGCGTTATATGCCATTCGTATATTTTATTGACGTTTGTTAGTTATTTACTTATGCCGAATAAATGTTGTGCTCTTGGCTGCAATGGAAATTACAACAATGGGCCAAAAGTTCAAATGTTCAGTTTTCCTAAAGATTATGAACTACGGAAACAATGAATATCGGATGTCCCTGTGAAAGACTTCATGATAACAAACAGTAACAGAACAATATTCTCGGAGTGGTACCGCAGTAAGTGTAAATTTTATTTTGAAATTGGAACAAATTGGATACAAAATATTTTGTATTATAAGTGACAATAATGCAAACAACAGAAAAGCCATGAACAATTGTTCTGAAGGTAACAAGCTGAGTATGGTGTTTCCTCATCCAGTTGAAAATTCAAGACCATCATTTTATCTATTCGGTTCACATTCTCAAAAGTGTAAGGAATAATTGGCTAAATTCCAAATTCAATCAGATTATGGAGTATCCCAACTTTGACAGAAAACGAAAACATTGCACCATTTTATGCTTTAAAAAATGCATGAACACTTAGAACATGGTAAAATGTTAAAATTTGGATATTCTGTGAATTTGAAAGATACTCTATTCTACAAATTTGGAATGTCAAAATGTTAAAGTAGTCTAAGGTATTTAATGAATATGTCATACAGGCTCTACTTCAATTTGGTTCAAATATAATATAATATAAAAATATTATATTAACTTTGTCAAAAGTAATGAATCTGAAAACTATTGCAAAGGTAACGTTTAAGGGACATTTTCCAGGAACATATCATCAAAGGTAACTTCGAGGATGATTTGAAAATCAAGTTTTAAGAAATTCACTAAATTGGTTAGATACGTGGAAGTTCGGCTTTAAATAAATTAACAACGCCGATACATAGGTACTGCATGGTCACATACAGTTCATCGAATTATACAAATAATTTCGTATTGTAGAATGAGCTTGTAAATACTCCATTAATTTATGAATTAACCCTTTTACATAAACGACGTCTTAACATGTTGTAAGGGATCTAGGTAGCTTAGGGGGAGATGACAGATGAATAAGGAATAAGATATGAATGCCCTAGAACATACACATTTCATAATAGCACTGGCCGAAATAAGATATATAGGTGAATCTTCAAACATGTTTAGGATGCTTTGTAACACCTGAAGTACAAAAATAAAGACTGAAAATCCCATTAGACATGGAAGGAAAGTGTGCTTTATGAAAAAAGAATACGAACACGGCAAACAAAACAACCGGCCCAGAATGAGACAATAATAGACAAATACCCCGCCGTCTCATCCATCCTCGTTTTTCTCACTCCACTCGCGTTGAATCATTCCTTACTGCTGGTTCACCCCGATGAGTAGAGAGTAACGCGCCGTTACCATGGCAATGGCTGAACACGTGCATCAAAACACTATTGACTGGAAATTGATTCACCGTTCAGACACAAAGACGGGAAAAGATGACTAATTTGCCTTGTTATTTAGCTGACTAGTCACTAGTCACTATTGTTCCCATATAAAAATGGTTATAAACTGTGAAATTATATGATAATTAAAATTTTACTATAAAACAAATTATAAGTTCCGAGGTGCAACCTTTCTTGCGTGGATAATATGAGAAGAGATAAATGTAATCTCAGTAATTGAACAAAACTAAAGGTGAATCGGTGGTTAACTTGCTTCACCTGGCAAGCCGCCACTGACATGTCAAATGTGGTTCAATCGAGAACTTTTTGATGCCGCAATCTTCCTCTCATTCAAGTTGATTTAGATTTACGTTTTTATTTTCCATTCTATACATAGTTAGCTTTGTGCTAATAAAATTAGTTTTAAGAAATCCCGTTTTGAACATAATAAGTCTTCTGATGATGGTCGTGAGACCGAAACGTACGTAATGACAAAAATATAAAGCATAAGTGTTAATGTGACTTATTTCCCGAGAATTCATATATAATTAATAACCTATACGTAGTGTAATGAAAGTATTGTAATCTATAAAGTATAAGTAATTCCCACTATAGCATACGAAATGTAATCATGTGTATCCGTCAATAGAATCAGCAAATAATCATCGCATCGATGTGACACATTAAGAAATGTATGGTAATGAAAGAGGTACCATTTTGGGAAGAGTACAATGTCATGCAAATTCTACAAACAATAAAATATATGCGGAACCCAACAGTGCATTTTAGAATTTGAATATCAATAACTTGATGCAATGCAATTATGCGAATGTACAACGTCCTCAAATTTAGAATCTTTTGAGAGCATGATTAAGAGTTTCATGACGTCAATTATAATGGAATACTATTGACCTTCCTAGGGTATCAAAGTCAATTAACCAGTTCTGGAACTGGGAATTCGAGTGTTAAAATTAGATATGGTAAAAGCATCGAAAGAAATAAATTACATTAGAATTATTATTAGTCTTCAACGTTATATCAATAGCGATTGATGAAGTGGGATTCTTAATGTCTTTCAGTCTCAGACTTGTGATTTGTGTTGAACACAAAATTGAGACCCACATAATATGCAGTTGAGAGGAGTCGTATGAAACCAATTATCATATACATACTTCCAAAACTTGAGAAATGAACAACTAAATAAGATACAGGCAAACATAACAGCACCAAATTAGTGATGTACACAGATGCCACATCGATATTAATTTATACATATAAATAAGTAATTCGGCAAACAATTTGTCATCTTCATAGCCGATCGGCTCATCCCAGAAAAGTCGCTCAGTTTTCGAGATACCCACAACCACAGACGACTTTAATAATGGTCGGCTGTTTTCAAAACTCTGGCTAGAAGATCAATTTGGATGAATCTATAACGACAGGAGTGGGGAAAAACAGGATTTGATGAAACACTAAATTTTTCACAGACAAATAACTTTCAATCGCTCTAACTTTTTTCTACGATCGATTGAAATAAAAATTTCGGAGTGTTCTTCAATAAACTTATTCGTTTCTAATGGGAGTATTTCCGATTTTTTGGGGAAGTATCAGTTTTGAGCCTTTCTAAATCGATCTAGGCTATTTTTGAGATGATGTGAAGACGATGGGGCCGTTCGTATTAGTCGTACGGATATGAAATTTTGGAAATCGCATCAAAGTTGTGAAAATAGGAACTATTGTTTCCGAGAACGATAACCCCTTTTCAAGTGGTATTTTTGACATGCATCCTCAGTTTTTCAAATGGAGTAACATTAATTTATGGAACCACAATGTAGTGTTTTCTGGAGTAGTCACAGTTTATTTTATGTGTTTACTCTGTGCTCTCTGTTCAATGCTCTGCGGTATCATGGAAGTGAGATTATATAGAATATATAAAACAATTTCGGTAGTTGATGTGACAGCAGGTGTCAGTTCAAATTATAAAATCGCTAATGCAGAAACATCATTGTAACTCCAAGCGGCAACGTTATCGCAGGTTAGTTTGTAAAATTTTTGACAAGTTAGTTTTTTTAATTTTTATGTATTTCTGAGAATACTAAGACAGCAGGTTATTTAGAAGTTAGTTTTTGTAATTGATTGATTTGTTTTGCCTTTGTACAGGATGAACCAAATTGGATGTCCTTATAGGGTGTCTATCTCTATTGATATACGCTCTAGAAAAATACCGACCGCGCATCCTCGAGCTCTTTTTTTGAGACAAATTTGGGGGTGCCTATGGATTTTGACTCGTGTTATTTGTTTAGGCGCTGTTGCCAAATACTCGATTTTTCAGGATTTCAAGTCTCGTAACGTGTGTAATGTTGGAGCTATTGCCATGTAAGTAAACATTAAGTGGGCAGTTTTTTGCGTGCAATCCATTGGCATAGGCGGAATTTTTTTAGAGCTTTCCATTCTCAAACTATGACACAAACTTATATTTTCTCAAATAGAAACCATAGTAGGTTGTGGTTTCGTTGAAAAGAGTTTTTTCTGTGGATTTCAACAATATATAATATGATGGGTCTGACATTATTTTTTTTTGTTTATTTTTGTTTTTTGTCAAATTATTAATTTTTCCGTAGTATAGTCAAGTAATATCTAAATACAGTAGAAAAGAAAAAGACAGAATAACTATTTATTAATTATTTTGCAAATTAAAAATTATTAAATTAGATAAACATTTTAAAACTATAAACATCTATAGCATTTAACAAAACGAACACCCAAACAACATGACATACAAAAAAACTAACGGTAATGCAATGTTGACAACGTTTTTGCAAACCTCTCATAGCATTTAATATATGCACATTTGAAATTTCTTGAATTCCATTTTCAAAATTTTGCATTAATTCATCAATATTCCTGCTTACAATTAAATAAATGTTGTGTTTGAGATGATCACACAGAAAATAGTCCAGATGGGACGGATCAGGTGATATCAGTGGATATGTGGCAGGTCCATGATTTCATATCCACCTTTCTCGAAATTTATTGTTGAGATAAGTTGAGACTGTTTGTGCATTATGTGCGGGAGCTCCATCCTGTTGAAAGTAGACACGTATTCTTTCATTCAGCGCCATATCGTCGAGTGCATCTTCAAGTTTGTTTACTAGCATCTCTAAATATTTTCCTGTAGGGTTTAAATTTGTTTTATTTTTTAGATACGTACAACAGAAGATTGTGGAATATTCGTAATCTCTCCAATTTCTCTAGCGGATATTTCTGGATTAATCGTTACGTTTCCCATTACTTCAATGATACTTGAATCTTCATCTTCCTCATGGTATTTCTTGGGGCGTGTTTGTTAAAATGAACCGTAAGTTTTTAAATTGTTCTCTAATTTTGAAACTTTTCAAACGCGGCTGGCGTCTATCTGGGTATCGTTGCGAATACAATTTACTCGCCGCTCCTGCATTTTTGTTACAAATTATATAACACTCAATCATATTATATTTTTCGGCATTTTCGTACAGTACAATTTATTTATAAAACGAAAATAACGCGATAACTATCATATCAACAATTTGAAAGACTCACATCACAATGACAAGAATGTCTAATAGTTTATTGTTTCTCTCTAAAGAAAGCCTACTCGACTATAATAAGGAAAAATTTATAATTTTCCAAAATTCGAAAATAAACGAAAAAAAAATAATGCCAGATTTCTCTTTTCAACAAAACCACAGCCCCCTATGGTTTGTATTTTTAAAAAAATACAAGTTTGTGTTATAACTTGAAAATGGAAAGAGCTAAAGGAAAAGGAAGCGCGGTAGGTCACTAGTCACTATTGTTCCCATATAAAAATGGTTATAAACTGTGAAATTATATGATAATTAAAATTTTACTATAAAACAAATTATAAGTTCCGAGGTGCAACCTTTCTTGCGTGGATAATATGAGAAGAGATAAATGTAATCTCAGTAATTGAACAAAACTAAAGGTGAATCGGTGGTTAACTTGCTTCACCTGGCAAGCCGCCACTGACATGTCAAATGTGGTTCAATCGAGAACTTTTTGATGCCGCAATCTTCCTCTCATTCAAGTTGATTTAGATTTACGTTTTTATTTTCCATTCTATACATAGTTAGCTTTGTGCTAATAAAATTAGTTTTAAGAAATCCCGTTTTGAACATAATAAGTCTTCTGATGATGGTCGTGAGACCGAAACGTACGTAATGACAAAAATATAAAGCATAAGTGTTAATGTGACTTATTTCCCGAGAATTCATATATAATTAATAACCTATACGTAGTGTAATGAAAGTATTGTAATCTATAAAGTATAAGTAATTCCCACTATAGCATACGAAATGTAATCATGTGTATCCGTCAATAGAATCAGCAAATAATCATCGCATCGATGTGACACATTAAGAAATGTATGGTAATGAAAGAGGTACTATTTTGGGAAGAGTACAATGTCATGCAAATTCTACAAACAATAAAATATATGCGGAACCCAACAGTGCATTTTAGAATTTGAATATCAATAACTTGATGCAATGCAATTATGCGAATGTACAACGTCCTCAAATTTAGAATCTTTTGAGAGCATGATTAAGAGTTTCATGACGTCAATTATAATGGAATACTATTGACCTTCCTAGGGTATCAAAGTCAATTAACCACTTCTGGAACTGGGAATTCGAGTGTTAAAATTAGATATGGTAAAAGCATCGAAAGAAATAAATTACATTAGAATTATTATTAGTCTTCAACGTTATATCAATAGCGATTGATGAAGTGGGATTCTTAATGTCTTTCAGTCTCAGACTTGTGATTTCTGTTGAACACAAAATTGAGACCCACATAATATGCAGTTGAGAGGAGTCGTATGAAACCAATTATCATATACATACTTCCAAAACTTGAGAAATGAACAACTAAATAAGATACAGGCAAACATAACAGCACCAAATTAGTGATGTACACAGATGCCACATCGATATTAATTTATACATATAAATAAGTAATTCGGCAAACAATTTGTCATCTTCATAGCCGATCGGCACATCCCAGAAAAGTCGCTCAGTTTTCGAGATACCCACAACCACAGACGACTTTAATAATGGTCGGCTGTTTTCAAAACTCTGGCTAGAAGATCAATTTGGATGAATCTATAACGACAGGAGTGGGGAAAAACAGGATTTGATGAAACACTAAATTTTTCACAGACAAATAACTTTCAATCGCTCTAACTTTTTTCTACGATCGATTGAAATAAAAATTTCGGAGTGTTCTTCAATAAACTTATTCGTTTCTAATGGGAGTATTTCCGATTTTTTGGGGAAGTATCAGTTTTGAGCCTTTCTAAATCGATCTAGGCTATTTTTGAGATGATGTGAAGACGATGGGGCCGTTCGTATTAGTCGTACGGATATGAAATTTTGGAAATCGCATCAAAGTTGTGAAAATAGGAACTATTGTTTCCGAGAACGATAACCCCTTTTCAAGTGGTATTTTTGACATGCATCCTCAGTTTTTCAAATGGAGTAACATTAATTTATGGAACCACAATGTAGTGTTTTCTGGAGTAGTCACAGTTTATTTTATGTGTTTACTCTGTGCTCTCTGTTCAATGCTCTGCGGTATCATGGAAGTGAGATTATATAGAATATATAAAACAATTTCGGTAGTTGATGTGACAGCAGGTGTCAGTTCAAATTATAAAATCGCTAATGCAGAAACATCATTGTAACTCCAAGCGGCAACGTTATCGCAGGTTAGTTTGTAAAATTTTTGACAAGTTAGTTTTTTTAATTTTTATGTATTTCTGGGAATACTAAGACAGCAGGTTATTTAGAAGTTAGTTTTTGTAATTGATTGATTTGTTTTGCCTTTGTACAGGATGAACCAAATTGGATGTCCTTATAGGGTGTCTATCTCTATTGATATACGCGCTAGAAAAATACCGACCGCGCATCCTCGAGCTCTTTTTTTGAGACAAATTTGGGGGTGCCTATGGATTTTGACTCGTGTTATTTGTTTAGGCGCTGTTGCCAAATACTCGATTTTTCAGGATTTCAAGTCTCGTAACGTGTGTAATGTTGGAGCTATTGCCATGTAAGTAAACATTAAGTGGGCAGTTTTTTGCGTGCAATCCATTGGCATAGGCGGAATTTTTTTAGAGCTTTCCATTCTCAAGCTATGACACAAACTTATATTTTCTCAAATAGAAACCATAGTACGTTGTGGTTTCGTTGAAAAGAGTTTTTTCTGTGGATTTCAACAATATATAATATGATGGGTCTGACATTATTTTTTTTTGTTTATTTTTGTTTTTTGTCAAATTATTAATTTTTCCGTAGTATAGTCAAGTAATATCTAAATACAGTAGAAAAGAAAAAGACAGAATAACTATTTATTAATTATTTTGCAAATTAAAAATTATTAAATTAGATAAACATTTTAAAACTATAAACATCTATAGAATTTAACAAAACGAACACCCAAACAACATGACATACAAAAAAACTAACGGTAATGCAATGTTGACAACGTTTTTGCAAACCTCTCATAGCATTTAATATATGCACATTTGAAATTCCTTGAATTCCATTTTCAAAATTTTGCATTAATTCATCAATATTCCTGCTTACAATTAAATAAATGTTGTGTTTGAGATGATCACACAGAAAATAGTCCAGATGGGACGGATCAGGTGATATCAGTGGGTATGTGGCAGGTCCATGATTTCATATCCACCTTTCTCGAAATTTATTGTTGAGATAAGTTGAGACTGTTTGTGCATTATGTGCGGGAGCTCCATCCTGTTGAAAGTAGACACGTATTCTTTCATTCAGCGCCATATCGTCGAGTGCATCTTTAAGTTTGTTTACTAGCATCTCTAAATATTTTCCTGTAGGGTTTAAATTTGTTTTATTTTTTAGATACGTACAACAGAAGATTGTGAAATATTCGTAATCTCTCCAATTTCTCTAGCGGATATTTCTGGATTAATCGTTACGTTTCCCATTACTTCAATGATACTTGAATCTTCATCTTCCTCATGGTATTTCTTGGGGCGTGTTTGTTAAAATGAACCGAAAGTTTTTAAATTGTTCTCTAATTTTGAAACTTTTCAAACGCGGCTGGCGTCTATCTGGGTATCGTTGCGAATACAATTTACTCGCCGCTCCTGCATTTTTGTTACAAATTATATAACACTCAATCATATTATATTTTTCGGCATTTTCGTACAGTACAATTTATTTATAAAACGAAAATAACGCGATAACTATCATATCAACAATTTGAAAGACTCACATCACAATGACAAGAATGTCTAATAGTTTATTGTTTCTCTCTAAAGAAAGCCTACTCGACTATAATAAGGAAAAATTTATAATTTTCCAAAATTCGAAAATAAACGAAAAAAAAATAATGCCAGATTTTTCTTTTCAACAAAACCACAGCCCCCTATGGTTTGTATTTTTAAAAAAATACAAGTTTGTGTTATAACTTGAAAATGGAAAGAGCTAAAGGAAAAGGAAGCGCGGTAGGTGTTTTCTAGCGCAAATATTAATAGAGATATCCTATAAGGACATCCAATTTGGTTCATGTACACATCTATTATTAAATATCAATAGTTCATGCAGCGGCCTAAAGCCAAAGTAGAATGGAGCGGCTAGGATCTTGTCTGGGAACAAGCATTTATCAAATTTACCCACAAACTCCAATATTATCAGAGACGATGATGCATGATGACAATATTAATCGAATTTACCGTAACATATTTAATACATTTAGTGGATAATTCTCCATTCTGGTGATACCACTGTGTTGGTGAAACTATATCGTTAGGATTAAAAGAAAACGTGTTTTCATAAACTACATTGTGAGTTATGAATTTACACGTAATACACGCCAAAACTGTAGAACAAAGGGAAAACATTCAAAAATTAATCAAAAAAGTCTTAGTTCATACATGTTCGCTTTGGTGTGTGATATTCAGTGCTGGATTATAGCATAAGCTTGACTGAGCTATAGCTTAGGGCCCCGACATTTTGGGGGCCCCGCGGAAATTGTAAAAATTAAAAATTAAAAAACTAATAATGACAATTTTTCTGGGAAAAAATAACGAAGTAAAGAAATCACTCGAATATAAAAGTTTGCGTATGCCTAACGACTGGTAATATCTAAAAGTAGTCAAGAATTAGTTGATTTTGTATTAAAGGCGAATAATTCGCGCTTATAACTACTCTTCATCTTGGAAGTGCAGTGCAGTGGCAAGTTAAAACGCATTAAAAACCCTTTGAGGACAAATATGCGACAGGATAGGTTAGACTCGCTTGCACTACTGTGCATGGAAGCTGATGTATTGCGTCGAATCAGCTTTGATGACCTGATGAGATTTTGCGGCTAGAAAGTGCAGGAAAGGATTGTTCTAAGTCAGTTAGATATAAGCGAATCATTCAGCGGATAAGTTTCCAAAAGTGCAATTGTAAAAGTGATTAATGTAGTTACGCATTGTATATTATGTCAAATTAAGAAGACGTACTAATAGTGTAAATATTCATTTATGTACTTATTTTCCTGGCAATAACCTTCTCCACGATTTAGAGCATTATATTACTATACAAATTATTTTATTCTATGAATGAAGAATAATTTTAAAAAAAGGGGGGGAGGGGCCCCCAAAATCTGTTGTGCTTAGGGCCCCTCATAGTGTTAATCCGGCCCTGGTGATATTGCTTCAAAAGTACTCCAATTATGTTGATCAATCCTCGTATTACCACACTAAACGGTGAAATAATGGAGATTAATTAATTTGATTACATATGAACAGGATTGAAAAGTGGAATAACGAGCAATATGGAGAGTAATCAATGAACGTTCAAGAGACAATAAGCGAACCTACACGCGGGAGTACATTGATCCTCTTTGTTTCGCTATTTGGTGTTTGATTAGGTATATATTTACCCACGCTATTTGACCGTATTTCGCAGCACAGCTAGTCTTGACGGTGGTAAATGATTTTTAGCGTGTTTTGGTATAACCGCAGCTCAACTACATTAACTACTTGAAAATAAAAACTGTAAATATTGCAGTACCGTATGTAAACAGTTACATATAGTTTGTTTGGTTCTGATGTCACTAAGGTAATCATTGGCTTCGTCCTAATTAATTTCGCATCTACTCAATGATCATCGCTTTTATAGCGGAAAAATCCATAAAAATAAAATTGATATTAATTAAATAACCGTTATGCACCGAAAAAATATATGCATAGATTCATTCTTCATTCACTTGGTTTTTGTTATTGCAATAATTACCATTTAAATTAGTAAATTTTCAATTGTCGTCTGAATCTTTTTCCCAAATTTCAACTGAACCCTAGTGTGCAACGCGCGTTCATAGTTCTTAAGACGGGAATACAACTGATAAACATTGTCATTAAATCGCGTTGCACAGGGTTTATTCGCATGCGTTCGTCAAGTGTGGATGGTCATTCGCAACGACAGATTAACCGTGTGAATTGTTGCGAATAGCCAGCAGTGCGACCGCACGCTTAATCAAAAGTTATCGGTCCATTTCCGAGTAATTGGCCATTATTTGGACCAAAAATGTTTTGTGAATAAAACTTGCAGGTTACAAGATAACAAGATGGCACCATGTTAAATAACTTTATTGGAGGTCAAATAAAGATTTAAAATTATTGCCATCACTCCTTGCCTATTTAAGCCCACCAAAATCTCCTAAAACCACCCCAAAAAAATATGAATAATATGGATAATATGACCAATTTCATCATAAATTAGTAAATTTTTGGGATTTAGGCTGGGTTTAAAATCGGAACGGCAGTTTTTTTGTTTTTGTTGTGTTTTGGGGGTGGTTTTAGGGGGGATTGAGGGGTTTGAATAGGCAAGGAGTGATGGCAATAATTTTAAATATTTATTTGACCTCCAATAAAGTTATTTAACATGGTGCCATCTTGTTATCTTGTAACCTGCAAGTTTTAGCCACAAAATGAAAAAAAGAAACATTTTTGGTCCAAATAATGGCCAATTACTCGGAAATGGGCCGATAACTTTTGATGCCATAGGGTATGTTAACAATTGCCAACACCAATGAACATTTTCCACCAGGTTTGGGGGGGGGGGGGGTTAACTAGCAGTCCATTTTCGGTCCAATTTTAACTGGTCGACCTGATAAACGGGCACGATAAGAAATGATGGCACATGGTGGAAGTGTATAAGAATGGCATGCTTTTCAAGTAGCCGCAACTTGGAAATGGTTATCCTCCAGACAAAAAAAAATGCGGATGCTGTATCTCGAGATCTAGCAGACGGGGAAAATTCGGTCTGAGAGATGAATTGGTCATTGAACCGTCTCCTCTAACGATAAACCATAGTGCCATCGGGTTAATGTTCAGACCATCAATATCGCTCTGGCTCTTAGACTATTACCATCGGGTGTCGGTAAAAAATAATTTGCAGCTCTTCACTATTATTTGTCAAGAAAAGTTGCTTCTCCTGTTTTTTAAAGGTCTCTGTTTTCCAATGAGTGGATTAATATGAGCGGAAATACTAATTTATAATAATAAAAATAAACTGTTTATTATCATGAGTAAAGGATATTGAAGGTCTATTTTTCACCTCTTGCATCTCCCAATCTATGGTTAACTTTTTGAGACAGAAACAGTGGTATGTGTATTATCACGAATCTGAAAGAACACAAAAAATAACAATAGCAGTATACTAGATTCACCAATCATATTATGCCAGTATCATGAAAAATACTATAAAATTAACTAGCCCAAACCGAAAAAGTGACTACAAACAAGAAACAGCGAAAGACGTCGAACCCACACATCCAAAAAATTCACGCTAATTCTGTAGATGTGACCGTATTAAGATTCTCCAGAAATCTTAAATATCAAGACTGGTGTCGTCCATACTTCAAAAAGTATGACATATTAACCATTTCTTCAATGTACATTCTTGAATGTGCATGTTTCGTAAAAAATGCCTTAATGATTTTTTCAAAAATATTCCCAAACATACAGGAGATGTTTATTATAATTTCAGAAATCTTCATTACTAACAAAATGCCACTATGAAAAGTCGAAATATTTTGAATCAGCATTGTTATATAACTCAATCATGTGATGTTATTAGACATATCCTCGTTCACATGATCAACATTTTAAGCTCATTGTCATTTCGTTTTTACTGTATTATTACTACCACTTATTAGTAGAGAAAATGAATGCATAAAAAGACCCTCATCTTTTATTTTTTTGTAATGGGATGGATTTGAATGAAACCTTTCGCATTTGCTTCATTTTAGGACCAATAAACTTGTTAACCTTTAGATTTTGGCGGTTGCACCCCCTCTTTTTGCTAGAGGGGTTGTTTATATAACATTTCCCTATTTACATGGGAAAATCCGGCTATTTTAAGAAATAAGTAGGGATGTTCACCCTCTCAAAGTAAAAAGGGGTTGGAAGTAAACATATGAATATACTTTTATTACGTAAAATTGAATTCTAAACACTTTTTGTATCTTGTCAATTTTGCCTAAAACCTATAGAATGGCCCGGAAATGCGTTTAAAATTTTAGAGGTGGGGGAAAGTGGAGGGGGTAGTAAATGACATTGAAAATGGCCAATTCCTTCAAATACCTGAATTTAGGATATTTTTTGTTTCTTGAAATTTTTCTCTGAAATCAAAATCATGGCTGCAAATGGCAATTTTAGATTTGCAACGTATGAGTCATAAAAATAAGGTATTCTTATGCAAAATTGCATTCAACACTTTTGGACTCCCTGGTATTTTTCTCTAAAATTATCAGTTAGGCTACAAAATGCATTTTTATATTTTGAACCGCCATTTTGAATTTTCAAATTTTCTCGTCGGATTCGTAATCGCTGACCCCTCTTAGCCCCTGTATGTAAATTTGAAGGAATTCGGTTAAGAACTCAGCGAGATAGAAAATGGGGTTGCTAACAACCCCTCTAGCAAAAAGAGGGGGTGCGGCCGCCAAAATTTAAAGGTTAACAAAGTTTATTGGTCCAAGAATGAGGCGAATGCAAAAGGTTTCATTCAAATCCATCCCATTACGAAAAAATAAGAGGTCCTTGCATTCATTTCCTCTACTATATGGACGGTAATTTGAGTCAGTCTTGATTTATTTTTATTCTTGCTTCATATATTATGTTCTTTTACAATAACTATTTTAGAATATTATTTGGCTGGTTCCATACCAGGTACATTGGTCACCCGAATAAACTTATGTTATTATTATTATTATTATTATTATTATTATTATATTGAAGGAAAATTTCAGACGTGAAGTTCCTCTTTAAAGTCATAAATAATCTCGTTGATTCGCCTGCTATCCTTAGTAACATTTATCTTAATGCTCCTACATATATTACTAGGCATCATCCATTCCGTTATGAACAATCACAAACAAATTATTTTTTGAACTCTCCAATGCTTAGATGCAACATATCATACAATACGCTATCAAATTCTATCTCTATTGATCTTGGAAAAACATTTTTTTGCTTCACAGACTTAATTGGTATTTATGTGTATATTGTTATGATTTCATTTCAAGTATAAAAGAAAATGGTAAAATTATGATTTACCGAGACATTGAAAATAGAAAAGTTAAATAAGTATATAATATGGAATTAAAAAACGTTATTCAAAAGTTAAATATAATTAGAATAAGAGATTAAAGATTGTAATATTATTAAAACCAATTTGTAATGTAGTTTGTAAGAGTGTAAAGAAGAAATAGTGAATAGTGGAAAAACGTACAGTGCTACGAAGTGAGAAAATCATAATTCAAATGATTCAAAACTATCTGAAGATAGCAAACTATTAGAATAGATTGAGAATATTTAATAGATGTAAGCTAGTATTAAGACATTTCAGTTATACAAAATTGTATAAGTTTTATTTATATTTAAAATCATGTACTAAATTTAAGAAATGATAACTTTCAAATAAGATCTAATAATGGGAATTATTACGTTAATTGGAACCTAATGATAGGTTATTATATATCAAAATGTGAGGAAGAATGTTGGTAACATGAATTCATAAATTAGAATGAACAATAACTTTAATCAATTAGAAAATCTCAAAAATATCAAATATTTCAAAATACTAAATTCCTATTGGTCAATTAAAACAATTAAGAGATGTGTCAATCACAACAATTAGAATAGCTGACTAGGTTCAGAAATAATTACCTCATTGGTCGAATGATATGAAAACAAGCTTCCTTTTGTGGGCCCTATAAAAGGCAAATGAAGGAAAGCTAGTTTAGTTTGCCATCAACATCTGAAAAGAGCATATCACTCTCTGCAACTCAAAATTAAACATCGGAGCTAAACCTAAGCTCGACTGCAAATCAACATAACCAAAGTTTTATAAGTTTTTCCTACGAAGCAGATAAAGTGTTCGTAAATAAGTTTCCAGTTCAACTTCGATAAAGGTTTACATAACCAAAGTTATTTTAAAGTAGCATTGGAGAAAAGCCAAGTCCCGATTGCAGATCCAGTTAGTTACAACCAACAAAGTTTTTATATCTTAAAAAGTATAAAAACCATTATCAACAAAAATATCAACAAATTCATAAATTAGAAGGAATATCAACAAGTGTTACCTGTGAATGTGCACGCACGTAGTTCATAACAGGATAAATGTGTTTTATGTGAATTCTCAATAAAAATAATAGAAGAGGAAATCAACACCAACGAAAGATTACCAACATTTATTCCAATCATTAATAGGATATAGTAAGTGAGTCCATTAATAATTCATCATTGTGTAGGAGCATCTGAATATTAAGAATAAGCAAGTAAAATAAACATTCACTCAGTAATTGTATAGATTAAGGAAATTGTGAGGTTAAATTGTAAACATAGAGTAAATTTTGAAAGTATAAAGTAAACATTGTAAACATAGACAGATTTAATAAAATATAAGGTTACATCAATAAATAGATGAGCAAAGTTTTGACATTTCAAATAAGGTTTTTATTTCATTCATTTGGTTTTCATTCACTAAATGAATTCTTTAATGATTATTATATATCACCAATTTTGTAACTCTTTTAAAATTCTATTGATTCTACATTGATAAATTACCCATCTGTGAATATTGTTTTTGGGTCAGTCCCGTTAGTATTCCTCCTTTATAAATAAAAAAATTAGTAATTATTATTATCGTTATTGAAACTAAAGGTTGTCCAGTCGTCGTACCAGAAGTCTCTAGGTTTAAGCCCCAGAGTATACTGTATTTGATTTGAGGTCAAGTGCAAATATTTTTTAATATTCCCTGCAAAAAAGACGGTGAATTGCTGGGCACGAGAGTTTTCAGTCAGGCTTTGGTTCACAGCAGCGATATTATTGCCAGAGCTATGATTTTTATAACAAGTTTTCACGATTGTCACTCGTTATTTTACTGTATAACGTGTCATGTGCCTTCATGTAAATCAACAATAAGTACAACCTATAATTATAGTTAACCTAAACCGTCAATATTGATTGTGTGCAAAATTTCAGGCTTCAGTTACTCTTGAATCAACAAATTACTTACACCTTTGACAAATACAGTTACAGCGAACCTCCATGTTTTTCAAATAATAAAATGTACAATAAAAGTAGCCATAATTTGGCAGAACTTAATTCTAATTATACAAATTGAAGAAGGGAGAATCCTCCTTTCTTAAATTTGTATATAAAGGTGTTGTTTCCGTTTGATACCAGTTTATCGTTTAAGCCCAATTAGCTAAAATTCCAAAAACCATCTATCCTAAGATTATCATTAAATCTATATGAATTAGGTATCTCTCAGGAATCAAGTTAGTACTTTGTAATATTTGTTTGAAGAAGCTACAATGTTAGCGAAACTATAGTTACATTTATTTATTGAACTAGTGAAAATTCAACTTTCAATAGTTATTTTATTCAAGTTGAGAATGGATTTTATCATTTAATGATTAATTCTATTCAATTTTCAAGTGCTATTAGTGCTATTTCTATTTCATATATCAAAATAACTGTTTCAAATAAGAGTAGAAAATGGCAGTTCCTGTTTGGTATTAGACAAAATATGCTAGTTGCGGAGTTGTCTTTATAAAACAACAGTTGGAAAATAACAACAGATGGCTGAACAGCAACACATCACTAATTCTTACTGACTAACAATTTGACCTGCCCTATGTACACCCCCTTTCCCTATCGCAAACACAAATTCTGCTTCTATTTATCTTAACAACAACAATACGATGCGCCTGGCTCTCTCATACTCTCACATTAAATCTGTCGATCTGAATCAATCTGTAAGTATGTATTTATGTTTGGACGCATCATGTTTATTATTTTTATGTGTGTTCAATAGTCACTCGAAGTTCAATTGAAATTGGTATCTAGCCTATTGTTTTATATTTATTCTTGTGTTAATTAACATATTTATATTTCCTCGAAACAAGTGTTGCGTCACTTATCGAATAATTACTTATTTACATCAATTACATTCTTATCTATGTATTATTTCTATTTTGATTGGACATATATGGATAGAACGATACTGAATTAGCCTTTCAGCTGAAAAAACTTGAAAACGAAGGAAAATGGAGTTAAAGGATGTGAAATCGGTAGAAGTAGCAATTAAATAAATAACATTAGGATATTGTTCAAACTACCAAAGATCCAACATAGGGGGCGTCGGTAGATGACACTTGAAATTGAAGGACAACGTTTTGAAGTTGGAGCGCTACGACAAATCAACAGTAACATTTAGCACTCAAATATCCACCGATCAGTAATAATTCATGTTTCAGTATCAAAAATAAACTATAAAAGAGTTCACACTGTGGATACACCATGACACTACAGATAAGAAATAATCACCCTTATCCCATTTTGAGCGGATTAGTGTGATTATTTCTTATCTATAGTGTTTCAGTATCAACTAAATAGGTTTTCCTTTCCTCCTGGTGATCTAGTTGATGAATAACATAAGTAACGGCCGGTTCCATAATGAAATTAAAGTTACTTTAAATATTAAAGTCGACTTTATGTTTTGAAACCAGTTCCATAAACATACTTTAAAGATGAAGTAGACTTTACCGCCGCTTAAAGTTAAAGTTCCGATATCAGCGCTTTACTACTAAAGTCGTCTTTAAATAGAAACATAATCTGCCTAAACTTTCTCGTTTGTCAATTGGATCTGAATATTTACGAAAAACTGAATCAAAAGAATCGAAATGAATAATGTTGCTTATGATTCAAGTTCAAGCTCGTCGTCCAAGGATGAGGAATTTATAATCTTAAGATGGTTGAAAGTCTACAGAAAAAGAGAAGATTCCTTGAACAAAGACGACGATTTTAATTTTTTGGAAAGATTCAGATTTACGAAACCCACTGTATTTCCCTATTGGAACAAATAGAACATCTAATATAATTTGTTTTATCATACATATCTTTGAATTATTATTAAATGCTATTGGTACTTATGAACTATTAATTGTAATTTTGTTTCTCAATCACCATCATTCCTTGTAAATTTCATCCAATAGCAATAGTTTCTGCGGTTGTAAAATTAACTCCACTGTTGCACATCTTTTCGATATCCTTCTTTTTATCGCACATTATTGTTAATACATATGCGGATCCTCAGTAATTTATAACGGGAATGAAGCCGTATCTAGAAATAAAGCCTGGAGCCACAAGCTGCAAAGTATGGGACAACGAACCCATGTAAGAATTCACTGGTTTGGGAAAGCCAAACCACAGAATAAAAGGTATAACCACCAATATTCTTTGGTCTAACGTCTGCTGGATCTCAAAATCAGCTGTTTATAGTATCGCGATATGCAAATATCTGAATTCCAGTACTGGCAACCAATACAAATAATCTTAAAGTCGACTTTAGCTGAAGGAGACATGAGGTCCCGTTATGGAACCCGATTAACTTTAAATAATTTTAAAGTTATTAGGAAAAACATCAAATAAATGTAGCCACATCAATATTTGGAAATCAGAAATACTAATTTGCCATTTTCCGTAGAAAAATAGAATAGCTCTTCTAGTGATCTACTGATAAAGACAATTATAGGGGCGAAATACGTATTTGAGTTTCTAAAAATTGATTTGGCACTTATATAAATTTACTTGATGCCGTTTTGTTGCCCGCAGTCACCATAATATTATTTAGTAGGATTTAGATTAATTGATTAAATAAGATAATTATCTTCCGGCATGAATCTCGACATATGCTTGAGACACAATCTGTATGCCGGAAAGATTTTATGAAAAAGGAATTAATTACTCCAATCACTATATGTAGTGCATAAAGATAAGTTTTTGTATACCCGTTTTGAGGATTTCAGAATCCATCCAATATCATCAACAATGCCTACAACCATATCGCATAGAAAAAAAGGAAAATGAACAACCTACGCCAAGAACACTTGATGAAGAGTAATTTTTCCTGTCTATTTGCGATGAAATTAAGAGAAAATTATCCATTTTGTCCAATTAAACTGGCCAATTACCAGCTGGGAAGATCGATTTTGGCCAATCTGAGTTCAGAATCGTATTCAGCGCCCCCAAAATCCCCCGACTAAATTTTCCCAATAATTAGGCAAAAAATTGGTCAATTTTTCGTTTAAAAAAATAATAACAAATTTGCACAAAAAACTAACCGGTAAGCTTTTTTCTACACGTCTTCCCGAATCGAATGCACTTTGTTTCATCAAAATCGGTCCATATCTTTCGATTTTCGTAAGTCGGCCTGTTTTAATACCCATTTGACTCGACTATTTTGAAGAATTGCCGAAATCGTATTATTTGGAAGAGATGGGAAAATTAGCAAAACGTTAGATGAAGTGCATCGGGCTACAAAGAGATTATGTTAAGAAATAAGATAAGTTTTGACCAAATAAATCATTTCTTGTTTCATTCTTCAGGGACTTTTCAACTTGCCCTCGTAATAAACCACCAATAACTTACTAACCCAGAATTGCCGCTTGGAGATTATAAATTATATCCTCTTATTTCCATTGCAGTGCTTCAGATTTTCCGAATTAATATCTTTTCATTAAGTACCCGTATGATCTTCAGACAAACGTGTATATTTACAATTTTAGTGTTTTGATGGAAATGTGTGACCTAACTTTGGGTTAAAAGTATTACGGACGGAACTGTAGGTGCCGTGCATAAATACTTCTTATAGATCGATAACATCTGCATTCTGACGATTACCTTGACTTGATAAATACGTGTGGCAAATCTAGAATTGACGCTTTGAAATAACATTGTAACGTGTAAATTCCACTTAACGGCTTGGAAATGGCCGCTGTACTACAATCGGTTAACTCCTGTGACGTCAGCTATGCTAGACCATACATTCTACGAGTCATGGTTATTCAGTGTCAGATTCTGTAGTTACCGCTTCTACTTCGAAGTCGTTCTGTGAGACATCGAAGCACCGGAAAAGGCCGGAAAATGGGTTTACTTTGGTTAAGTCGTCCAAGTGAAAAGGTCGTCGAGTTTTTTAAGTTATTTCAACAGGGAGGTGATACCAAACTTATGTTTGGAACCAAATTTTGGGAATATTCTTCCGTTGAAAGCAAAGGCATCAATTACCAATTTGGATTGAGATAATTGGAATTATTTGTGTAATAGATGCACCTTAGGGGATTAAAACTCAGTTTCAACGTAACTTGTTTTGGACGGAAGTAAAGTTTGTTTCATTGAAAGGAAAAACCCTATCGTGATAGAGGTAAATATCTTTGTAATTCCATTGATTTCTTCACTAGCTTCAAGAATTAATTTGCCTTCACAGGTGATATCTGACAGGACATAGGTTAGTCCTAATTTGTTCAACAATCGTTATGTATTCTGTTCATGTCTGTCTTCTGAGGACAATAGAGCAATAGAGGTTTGAACATTTCGTGATTTCAGTTTTTTTTTATGTTGTGAAAAATTCAACAAGTGTACGAAGTTCTGAGGTTGGCTTGAAGCTGCTGTGGAAAAACTGATTTGGAAGTTGCTAATTGACTTGTGATGTACAATCGTGGAAACTGTATTAGAATTGTGGCAGGAATCCATACATCAAGTAGGAAGTACCAATCCATAATCGAGCAGGTATAACATCTTACCCAGCAGTCACCAGGTCAGGCTACCCAACTTTTGGTTTATGTAACATTTGAAATAAACATTTGAGTACTTGTATGTGTAAATTTAACTGTTCACTTTGATTTAAGCAATTTAACTTCATTCATATTTCAATTCAGTCTCTTCTTAATTCATTTAGTATTAGGTTCTGTGATAAATTGTAACAACAATATTATTTTAATAGTAAGTAAATTTCAATCACTCTTGGTACAGGTCTTTTATTTTTTTTGCATACTTTCAGGGTAATTTAGCCTGGGGACATTTGAGTATTTGAACATAATTTTATTGGTTGGTTAAAATACTCTGGTGCCAAAATTTTAACATCTAAAATATAACTCACGACCGTCTTCACTGTAGCTGTCGGCAACCAAGCGATAAAATAGAATTTAT
The DNA here is from genome assembly GCA_958510875.1 of Endomychus coccineus. Taxonomy (NCBI): domain Eukaryota; kingdom Metazoa; phylum Arthropoda; class Insecta; order Coleoptera; family Endomychidae; genus Endomychus; species Endomychus coccineus. The sequence goes on from OY294068.1 coordinate 75,162,290, forward strand.
AGTTTATCCACAAGTAAGAGTAATTTGTACCCTTACACATTATGTTCTCTCATGTGTCTAGTTAATGTTATTGCATCCAAAAATAATCTTACAAATAACCTATTAACCTAGATAGGTTAGAGAGGATTACTGATGTGTCAAATAGCAATTTAAATAATTATAACAGCAGAGTAAATACCATGACATTTCATCTTTTGAATCGTTAACAAGAGAAGAAGAGAATTACTACCTGATTTATAAATAGTCCAAGACATTGTGAAGATAATTAGTGAATACGTGGTGATTTCATCGAACTTGCAATATGATGTTTTTATAACCAAAATGTGAATATTATAAATTGTTATTTTTATTTAGAACGTTACATACAAAAGGAAAAATCCACTGCGCGAATTGCAAACATTTTCATCATTAATTTCACACAGTTGTATATCCATCATTAAAAACTGGTTCAGTTGCAAATCACAAATTTATAGATCTGCGAAAGGAATTTGGTACAGAAGACACGTGCGATTTCCTGTTCAGACATTTAATCGGTTACTTGGAGCTCGTTAATAGCGGTATCTTCACCTAGGAGGCCGTTATGAAACCGAACGTAAAATGAACAAATATTGGCCGAGAACACGATTGGTCTATTCGCCTCTAAGAAACCATGGTAAATCAATGTTCGACTGTTTGTTTGGCAAATAGTACGACTGATCAAATATCTTTATAATTATAGATGAAATTCAATACTCAATATACGATCAAATAGATTATGTCAACTACAGTGATCATGTTAATATACAGGTCATTTTTATAACAATTCATAAGTGGTGATATAAGATAGTCAAATGGATTTTTGAAAAGTAATAGAATATAGATAGGGTCACGTTTTGGGAGCAAAATTTCGAAATATATATAGTCGAGTCAAATAGGTATTAAAACAGGCCGACTTACGAAAATCGTTAGATATGGACCGATTTTGATGAAACAAAGTGCATTCGATTCGGGATGACGTCTAGAAAAGAGCTTACCGGTTAGTTTTTTGTGGAAATTTGTTATCATTTTTTTAAACAAAAAATTGACCAATTTTCTGGCTAATTATTGGGAAAATTTAATCGGGGATTTTCGGGGTCGCTGATTACGATTCTGAACTCAGATTGGCCTAAATAGAACTCCCCAGCTGGTAATTGGCCACTTTAATTGGACAAAGTGACCTTTTTTCTAAATTTCATCAAAAATAGCCAGGAAGAATCACTCGCGGGTTTTTGGGGTCGCTGATTACGATTCTGAACTCAGATTGGCCTAAATACAACTCCCCAGCTGGTAATTGGCCACTTTAATTGGACAAAGTGACCGTTTTTTTAAATTTCATCAAAATAGCCAGGAAGGATCACTCGGGGGTTTTTGGGGTCGCTGATTACGATTCTGAAGTCAAATTGTCCAAAATCGAACTTCTCAGCTGGTAATTGGCAGGTTTAATTGGACTAAATTCATCATTTTTTCTTAATTTCATCAAAACTACCCAGAAATCCTCAGTTAGGGGTTGTGGAGGTTGTTGTTTTATGTTAAATGTTTAAAAATTTGTTAAAAGGGGGTCGTTACTAATTTAAATCAGAAACAAAATCGAATTCAACTTTTTTAATTTTTTAATTTGAAATAAATTCCCGCTCATCTAAAATTTTTTTCCATCCTCTCTACTCAGTCTTTTTATATTGCACATAGCATCTTTACGTATACTATGGACATATACGTCCATTTAATATTTTGATTTTAAAATTGCTGTTATCATCCTAAGAAATTGAAAGAGAGTACCTACACCTATAAATATTCAAACACGCAATGACAATTATTATGATTATGATAGTGACGATGAAGATTGATTTTACTTGTACTTACTGAAATATGCATTTTGTAAATAATATTCAATTGGTTAAAAATATTGTAAATATGTATATGCTGCCAATTACAAGCTGAGGAGTTCGATTTTGGACAATTTAACTTTAGAATCGTACTCAGCGACTCCGAAAACCCCCGAGTTATTTTTCCTGGCTATTCTTGATGACATTTAAAAAAATGGTCACTTTCTCCAATTAAAGTGGCCAATTACCAGCTGGGGAGTTCGATTTTGACCAATCTGAGTTCAGAATCGTACTCAGCGACTCCGAAAACCCCCGAGTAGTTTTTCCTGTCTATTTGCGATGAAATTAAGAGAAAATGATCAATTTTGTCCAATTAAACTGGCCAATTACCTGCTGAGGAGTTCGATTTTGGACAATTTGACTGCAGAATCGTAATCAGCGACCCCGAAAACCCCCGACTAAATTTTCCCAATAATTAGCCGGAATATTGGTCAATTTTTTGTTTAAAAAAATAATAACAAATTTACACAAAAAACTAACCGGTAAGCTTTTTTCTAGACGTCATTCCGAATCGAATGCACTTTGTTTCATCAAAATCGGCCCATATCTAACGATTTTCGTAATGAAATACCTATTTGACTCGACCAATACACAAAAACTTTTTGGATAATCACTAAATATGTATTCTTTCAATTATACATACAAATCTGTTGAAACTCAATAAAACAACAACAAAAATACAAAAATAGGCTTTGGCCACCTTCCCCGGAGTGCCTGCATTTTTTACAATGCAGACATTGAATGCAACCGTCACGACTTTTTGTATTTTCATACTTGTCTCCACACCCAGTACACTCAGCATCTTCTTCCTCGTTAACATCGTTGTCTTCATCATAGTAAGGTCCATGTTCATCAGTATCTGAATCTGACTCAATTATCTCTCTCTTTTTTACTTTATAGTTTAATCTATTTTTTTTTGGTTTTTTTCTTTCTTCTTTGCGGACATGAATTATGAGCTTGTCTTCACAGTAGCGACTTGACGTGCACCTTTCCTTGCTTGATTTCCTTCTCTAACGATCAGAACAGGATTAACTTTTTCTAAAATTTTGACAGGAGTGATGTCATCGCTTAGCGTGGTTTGGTGCTGAGGTTCGTCTTGCCGCCAAGACAGATTTTCGATAGTAAAAACTGCACGTTTAGTTCGAGTTTCCTGAATAATTGTTGAAACGTTGGATGAAATTGTTGAAAATCAGACAAGGCGGTTGCAAATTTTCATCAACTGCAATTGGCTGTGGCAGATTGGCAGTTCTTTCCAGCAATAAAAATGCATAATTAGGAACATGCTAAAAATTAGAAAATAATACTTCAATAAGAGGGGCATCTTCCACTACATTAGCTAGTGCATCTTTCCCAGCCATCCGGTAAAGATGACCCAGCCAAACAGCGCTTTCAAATAGGCGTCAGAGCGTGGTGCCAGAACGAATCCTAACCTAAAAGATGCCAAAACCTACTTAGCCACAAAACAGTGACTACTATAACTTCAAAACGATGAAGAAACAAAAAAAATAAGGTCATTACTTTTTTCAGGTTGTTCAAATAGATTTTTGCAAATAACTTACCTTAATACAGTCCAAAAACGAAAAAACCAACACATACTACAGCGACACACACAGCATTACTGGTTTCAACGCAAGCGTCATCTTTCAACCAATATCGGAATTATACTCGAATGCCATCTTCCCCGATGAGGCATATATCCCGGACTTATCCTATTTATTAAATAAACGAAAACGCTGAAGACATGAAATGAAAATATTGTTTGATCTTATTTCCGATTTACAAGTATGGCCAATCAACGACTTCAAGGGGTTTAGCTGATCTTTGTTCGGTACCCATTTCATTGATCCATAGAGCAATCAATGTCTATTCAAAATTGTCAATATGAATAGTTATTGTTGAACGGTTCGCAGAATACAATGTTTTTTTATCCCATTCTATTATGGAACCAATAATGCACTACTGTTATTATGATTTACTAACATCTTTATTCAGATCATTATAGAACATCTGTCGCCAGGAACGCATGCATTCAATTCTTAACAAATAGACTGCAAACTTGATGACAATGGTTCCGATCATAGTTATAGCATTGCCATTAAACAAGAAAGAATACCAAAACGACCTGCAAACCATGGCTGTTCAGTTCCTACCTATGGAGACGGAAAGGAAATGAAATGTTTTGAAACAAGGCATTGTCGGAAAGGAAATTGGTGGTACAATAATAATGTGAACATTTATAAAATACTGTAAGCAAATGAATATGTAAAAACAATGAAATAACAATTATAAAGCCGCATCCACATTATGCCGAGAAATGCCGATCGGCAAGGCCGATTGGCAAAGCCAGAAGTGATGTGGACGCTTTGTCGGCATGTGTCGATCGGCACATTTGTTCCGCCTGGCATGCCGGGCCGAACCCGACGATTGTCGGTTTTTATCAAAGGAAGCCGATCGGCAAATGTAGTGGGGACGTGCCGCTCGGCCTCAGTCTATTCCCGACCGTTGAAGCAAGCATTTAATGAGAAAAATGGAGTAGACAAATGAATAAGTGTTGTCCTTAATCGACTTGTATCGAGATCGACCAGTTTTATGGAATTGCAAATTAAAAGTAGGTATATAAAGATCGCAATAAAAGGCCTTTTTTGAAATTGTTGGAAATTTTGGCGTGTCGAAGGACGAAATTGAAAGTAAAATGAAACATTTATTTAATATCCCACTTTTTACGGGAAGTTTTGAACATGATGTACATCAATGAATGGTAGGAATCTCCTGTTTCTAGGAACCTCAGTGTAACAGCAAGTCGTTTATGAACAGGAATAGCTTTTCTGAATCTAGTGTCCCTCTTGCTGATTATCGGCCCGGTCAAATTAAGAAGAATCTCAAAATCACAGCTCGTCATTCAGAAAAAGTTCCGAAAATCACTTTCACATCGGTATTCAAGATTTAACTCGTCCACATCGTCCTAAATTAAATCTTTCATCAATTCACTTCCTCCATATCGAGCTCTACCTCTAAGGCTCGGACGTACCCAAAATCGTCGATTCCGTGGTTTATGAGTTTCTCGATCAATTACTATTACGACTGCAGCAGCAACAAGCAAGTTCTCGTCGGTATACATTTTGTGACTGAATGCAATTTCTGTGTGTGTATGTGGACGGAGTGAATTATGTGCGGCAGCGGCAACTGGCTTTACCGATCGGCACTGCCGATCGGCATTTATCGGCATAATGTGGATGCGGCTTAACGAAGATTCGATTTAAGAGCAATGCCTGGTGGTAAAAATCAAATGCAATCGATTCGAGAAACAAATTGCAACACCGCATGTGACGTTATCCAATGGTCGATTCAGAGTAGTGAATTAAAACGCTGTTACTGGTGTTTTTTTTAGTATATTCACTTTAAAGACTAGCAAATAGAGCAGAAAAGATCGAATCAAACTTTATAGTCAAATTACTCAACAAATTGGAAAATCGATCTAAATATTAGAACCACTGAATGCAAATCCTTAATTAGATTGAAAGTATCTATCTTATTCTTTCTAACACCATCGTTGAGGGAAATAATAACTATTTCTCTATACAAATTACGGACCTTCCTTACCAGTTTCTCATATTTTATCACTCACACATGTCAACAACAAATGGAAAGTTTTTATATTTGGAAGTTGAATAATGTTTTCTGTTATCAGAGAAAGGAAAAAGGGAATACATTCTATTCAAAATTTCGTGTCCTGTGAAATCTCTTTTAGGTTCAACTGACGCTTCAACAATAAAGCCTGTTTGGCAAAATACATCCATGTATTTGTATAGTTGTCATTCAACACAATCTGGATTTTATTAACAGCAGCAGCATATGCTTCGAAAGAGCTATTTCAGTGTTAAACAAACCAGATTCAATCTTGTCACATTGAACGTGGAACGCTTTCATCGTATTTTTCCAGTGGTTAATTGCAGCGTGACTGTACGAGAGGTCTGCACCAGCAAGTACAACCTCTTAACATAAATTATGTTGGAATAGCATTGTAATAGACATGTGGTCTGGTAGTTACAATTCATGTATTAATAACAATTCTCTTGGTGATACTGTTCAACTTCACTCGAGCTATCAGAAGCTAAAATACAAATGTAGCACATAACAATGATTTGTATGTTCTTATTTAAAGCTCATTTACACCCATTTTAATGCGCAAGAAGAATGTTTGCTGATGCTCCACCAATTTTTGAGGTTCTATTCCAGCTCAAGTATAAACCTAGAATACAACTCTGAAATCAAAAAATGAATAAAAAATGTAATGGTGGAAGCCATTGTGGAACATTGTGACTATAGTTTCGACGCTAGTCTGTCATCTTCAAACGATGATACTGTTAGTCCAGTAAATGAAGTCCAAAATCGACCTGAATATTTAAATGTTTTTCTTATGAGCCGATTTTGATCGGTGAGGGCTCATTTTCTTCGTAATGGTGTCTAGAACAAAGTGCGGGGGTTCATTTTTCTGACTAATTGTTTATATTGTTAATAAACAATAATTAGTGTTGAACAAATGCGTGTCTCAGAGCATTATAAGAAAAAATTAAAAAGTACAGGTTTTAAGCAAGTAATTGAATATTTTCGAGTGTTAAAGTAATAAACAAAGGTTCACAAAGCTTACTCAATGTTCATAAACAATTTGTTAATTTACAAATAAACGAAAAAATGAAATTAGGTCTGGTTATGCGATTTTGGACTCGATTTCGGATATTTTCAACTCGATAAACACGAATTCGGTAATATAATTGCAATGAATTGTTTATTAACAAATGATATAACCAATTTATTGCAATTATTAAATCACCAAATTCGTGTTCATCAAGTTGAAAATGTCCGAAATCTAGTCCAATATCGCATAAGACCTAATTTCATTTTTTTGTTTATTTGTTAATTAACAAATTGTTTATGAACATTGAGTAAGCTTTGTGAACCTTTGTTTATTATTTTAACACTTGAAAAAATTCAATTATTTGCTTAAAACCTGTACTTTTTAATTTTTTCTTATAATGCTCTGAGACACGCATTTGTTCAACACTAATTATTGTTTATTAACAATATAAACAATTAGTCAGAAAAATAAACCCCCGCACTTCGTTCTAGATATTATTACGAAGAAAATGAGCCCTCACAGATCAAAATCGGCTCATAAGAAAAAAATGTAAATATTAATACCTTCATTTACTGGACTATGTATGAAAATATGAATAATCTATGTATGGTACAATATAAGACACAGGTAACAACTGGGGATCTGGTTGGGAAAATACATTGCTAGAATAGTATAATTTCACGTTATAAAGACATCAGAATGCTGTGGTACAATTGATCGTTTAACATTTTATTGTCATTATTTTTAATGCCTTTGAAAATTTCTATTGATTCTAGTGTGTTTAATTTAAAACCTCTACTCCGTTAACCATGGTTTTGAACCTCAAATTATATTCAAATTAATCGACAGAAAAAAGCAGATATAAACTTACTCAGATATCCATCCTTTTACGAAGAATTCTGATTATTGATCAAAATACGCTCACATATTTTGGTACCGTAAGTGATGAAAGAATTGCAGACATTTTATCGAAACATAATATACCTACATAATAAATTGTCCTATTTTTTATTCAATGCTAAAGATAAAACAAATAAGATTAATAAACTAGAGTATATGAATTAACCTATTCAGAGTTTGATAACTTTTACATCGATAGATCTAGTGTAATATAGAAATTAGATATAAGGAACATTTTCAATATTTTAGACTTAATAAAACAGATTCATCTTTCTCTAACCATTTATTGGAAACAGGACACACTTTTCCAAATTTAGATGAAGATTCGATTTTGTACAACCAGTAGAGGTTTGTTGCAGTGAAAAAAAACTTTTTTTCACTGCAACAAACCGTTTTTATAGTAACGACGAGCAAGGTAACATTAGTGCTGTGCAATTGTATTTAGAAAGTATTTTTATTTACAATATAGTCGATTAAATTAAAGTTACAGTTGTACAAAAAATTTTGTTTGTATTTCGTTTGTGAAATTTGTGTTTCAATGACACATTTGAGTGAATTAACACACTCATATGTCAGTAAAAAACACTTATTTCATGCACTTAATACAAAAATAACTTGTTTCAATCAATCAATCAATCAATCAATCAATCAAAACGGGGGTGGACGAGTCCGGAGCACTTAGACCGCTTGATTGGGTCCATTGTGCGCCAGTCCAGCAAGCCTAAGGCAGTGCCAAAAGCTAAGATTTGGCATGGACTGATATATCTTATTGCTTCAAGCGGCATATTTGTACTGCCGAGGTATTGTAGCATGAGAGAAGCCATCAGTGCTGGACATTCTGCTAGGATATGAGAAGCAGTTTCATCCGCCTCCCCACATCTACTACAAATTGGGTCTTCGACAATGCCCATTGTGTGTAAATGTTTATTCAGATGACAGTGTCCTGTGAGGAGTCCTGTCACCAGTTTTAGGCCTCTCCTGCTCATAGAGAGTAGGGTTTTAGAGAATTTAGGCGAGAATTCCCTGATGTGGAGCTTCGCCTGCCTCATGCCTGGGGAACCACGCCAGATCGAGAGCCACTGTCTGTCCAGTAGTTCCTTAATAGAGGCCCGGTGGTCGATGAAATTTCGATCGTGGAATCGGGGCCAGGGGCGCTCAAGGAGCCGCGTTTTGCCAATTCATCGGTCACTTCGTTTCCCTTCACACCAGAATAGGCCGGTACCCACACTAGCTGGAGTTTGTTCCTTCTGGCTAGTTAAACCAGTTTCCCTGCACTCCAAGACAAGCATAGAAGTCATTCTGTGGGCGCGAAGTGCGCCCAGGGCCGCTCGGCTGTCAGTGCAGATGTAAATCCGCCTACCTCGGTAGTTTAATCTAAGGGTTTCCGGGGCACATGTCCGTATTGCACAGACCTCAGCCTGGAAAACGGTTGCGTGGCCACCTAGGGAAACTGAAATCTCCCTTCTGGGTGTACACAAGTAGACTCCGGCTCCGCTAGACTCGCCAGTCTTAGACCCGTCCGTGAACCACACGAGTGCCCCTGGCGGAAGCGGCCCAGAGTCCTTGTTGATGTCTGGTGTTTGAAACCTAACAGCAGGTGCTATCGCATCCTGCGTCTGTCGGAGGATCGGGCAGTTCTCGGCCGCCCAATCCCAGATTTTGCCATGACAGCGAGGCATAGACGCACCGACCCACTGGCCCAGACCAGCCAACCGATACGCCGTACCCGCAGCCACTGTTTTGATATGGAGTTGTAGAGGAACGATCCCCACCAGAGCTTCCAGAGCCCAGGTGGGCGTTATCCCCACGCAGACAAGTCGTTGAGCCTTGTTCAGCGCCAGACGGGACAAAGCCGTTTCTGTCGCCGGCCACCACACAACGGCTGCGTAGGTTATGATTGGGCGGATCATGACCGTGTAGGTCCAGTGCAGGACCTGTGGCCGTAGACCCCATGTGTTCGCGAAGGTTCTCCTGCATCCCCATAAGGAAGCAACGGCCTTCTTTACCCGGGTTTCTAGGTGCATGTTCCAGCTCAGTTTAGCATCGAGGATAACTCCAAGGTACTTCACTGAGCCTTTCATGTGCAGGGACCTTCCAAACAGACGAATGTCTGGTAGCGGTCCCAGTTCCCGTTTCCTCGTGAAAAGAACTTTTCAGGATTCACCCTGAGTCCCTTGACCTGGCACCAGCGAGCAACGATGGCAAGTGCGGTGTTTTGCAGCTCGCACAAAGTAGCCGGGTGTCTTCCGAGGGTCACAGCTGCCAAGTCGTCTGCGTAAGCTTGGGCGTAAAACCCAGCCTCATTCAGCTCGACCACCAGGCACCACAGGATCAGGTACAGTACTTCCCCCTGAGGGCACCCACGGGTGACGTGTGTACATGCGACGCTGCCATTATGGTGCGCCGTTAACTTGTTTAATCGATGTTGTAATCGATTAGTGAAATTTGAAAGTGCAAATATTTTTTGTGGTGTTGTCAAAAGTACCACCCTGCCCCAATCCAGGGGGGGGGCACCTATGATAAGAATGCAAATGGAAATTATAATAATTAAGAGAACTCATTGCATGCATAAAATAATTATCAAAAATGTGTGAAATCCGTTCCAGGATCTTTTTCAACTCGAACCATTGAGAGAGGGGAACTGATCCAACTATAATATTAGAAATGTAATGGTAGAATTTGAAATTGAGAATTTCATAACCAATAGTAGAAGATTAGAACTAATAAAACAATGATTCCTTGAATTAAATTTACATTCCATTAACTTTTCCAGCAATGACGTTCCAGGAATACGAATGCACGTAAAAGTCTTCGACAGGTAAGATTCAAACCGTTCTATTCCTTTAGTGGTTTGGAGACAGGGAAAATAGCAGAGAAAAGTTGTATCTAGTCTATAAATATTATTGATATTATTCCGGATGCAATGCCGTCCTTACTGCTTTCCATATTTTCTCGAGAACGACTAATTCCCGCCGTAAGATGGGTATAACCGATACCACCGTAGAGATGGCAACGATTAATCGAACCGCTGGAATAATCAATTATTTCATTCAGATTCATAAATTAATCATATTATATGTTTTGCTTCGATTAATTACTAATTAAATGATTATTTACTCATTAATCGACAGTTGTCTGAGGGAGAAGTTCCCGTAGGAATAGTTAACTAATATATTGCAAATGATTTAGAAACAGATAACTACGTGAAAAGACGTCAAATTATACTCTATGTGATTAAAAGATTATTCGAACTGACAACATATGTGTTTTACAATTCAACTGTCAAGATCATTGACCCAATCAATATTACTTTTATATCACGGGATAATTAATTGAATCTAACTGTATGACGTCATTCAAATCTTTGAATAGGAATTTCGGACACATCTGCGGATTGAATATATGCGTATATTATATTATTCATAACCATAATAACACTGTTGTCATAATGGTTCAATAAAGAACTATAAATCCATTCAAAAGTACCAGAAAGAGACCAAAATGAAGGTCCTATTTTCACCACTTTAAATAGATTTGCAAAATTTCAAATCTTTACGATCGATAGGAACGGCACCCTCGGACGCAGTATATAGTTTATACATACATGCGTGAGTAAGTGAGGGAAGTAATTATTAAAGTTAAGGGTTGAATGAATATCGACTTTGTTAATAAACGTTCACATTGGCTTACTTATTACATTAACAAGAAGTTTGCTAGATTGATTCGACACAATAATGAGACGCTAAAATCATTAGGTCTGTTTGTTTGAGTTGCTAGAGATGCATAGAGCACGTTTAGTAGAAAAACGTCCGTTCGTTTGTGTCGATCATTTGATCTAATTGTGTTCATTTGTATTGAGCAAATTGCTCTAGATTGAAAAGATCAGACTAAATCTACTCGACGAAAAACGACGGAGCAAGAAGAGCAGATCATTTTATAAGTGGTTTACATAACCTGAAACCAGAGTTCTTTATAGTTCGGACTTTTCGAGTACCTAGATAAAATTAAAGTTAACGAATTCAAAAATGTCAACAGCTTCACAAGATCCTGTCGTTTTACGGTCTCCAACCTCTCTATATGAGGTTTGATGACTCGCAAACCATAGGAACACCAGAATCGACTTCTTATTGTCGATATTCAATCTTGTGTTAGCTAACAAACAAATAATTTACCACAAGGATGAAGTAATTATGATATTCAACTCATTTTAACAAGTAGACTTACAATTCTTCTGAAGATTTTGGTATATATTGGAGACTAGAAATTCGTTTGAAAGAATTTGAAATTTATCACGACTACGTCTGAAATGCATTTTGAATTCTTGTTCGTTATACATGGGTATGACCTAAAATATGGATATAGAGACAGTTCAAAGAAACATTTGTTATTATTTTATGCAATACTCTCAGTTCAAAATAATTTTCAATACAATTTCTATTAGTTAAAATGGCCTCTAAGATCTTCAAATCGTATACTCCTTCATCTTCAGATGAACTAGAAGATAATGTATCATCTGTTGCAATGCAAAAAATAACATTTTTGATATTTTTATTTGTGTACATTTTTTAATATTTTCTAGGTCATGTTGTCTGTATCGAAAAGTGTTTGTTTGCAGTCATTCTTCTTTGCTAATCTAGGCTACTACTATCTGCTTTGTGATGACATTAACTGATTGGATCAGCTTGCTCTATGCATTAGCAAGGACACAAATGAACAGACCTATTATCTCTCCATCTTGTTTTCTTGAAGGTCAGGTTCTGTTCATAGAGATCATACATATGATATATGATTTCTATGGTTCCGTTCCCTTTTAAAAGCTAGAACTACCGCCGCCCTCTTTTAGTGCATGAACCACAGAAATAGAACACCATCACCAACACAGATTTACAAATTTAACAGTAATATGTATACATTTGATATCTTACAATATATATAAAACATATACAAAAGTACGCTATCCCCTAATTAATGGAATCATTTTTGTCGATTTCCCAACTAAAAATAACCTAATCCACTAGAAAAGCAAAATTCATTATTCTTATAATATTGAATATTTATAAAATAACAATGGTTCTTGACTCAGGTATGAATTATATGTAAATTCTTGGGAAATAGGCAAATAGGTCACATAAATACTTATATCTATTATAAATATAAGTGTTAATGTGACCTATTTCCCAAGAATTTACTTATAATATTTATGAAGAATTGGTATGGAAAAGAAATGTGATGTGATGGTCAATAATCACAGCAATTGAACATAACAATATTTTTACGATCTTCATTCATGGTCTTTCTCTATAATTGTAAATTATTTCAGTTTAGGTTCTATACCATAATGTGTTTTGAAGTGAATAATGTAAGATTGAAGGGTGGAAAATTGCGAGTTTCTGCCAGAAGTGATAATTTGCTTTAATGGTGGCTTACTGTAAGTCTTTAGGATTGACGGGTTGCTTCAATGAATATGGAAATGAACAGCCAGATAAAATATTTTATATTATATACTTCCAATGATCAAGACGTGAAAAGCAGCATATTATTCATCATATTTGGATCCAATATCAATAATAATTGCTTCACAGCATGAAACGAAACGAATATCTCCGCTTTAAACAATGGATTCAGCTCAATTCTTCGGATAATTTCGAACCATTATCTCATAACTTCATAACTACGCGTTCCATACCAGCTACAATTTCTAAGACTTTATGTTCTTATTCCCAGTCAAGATTAATGTGGGACTTGCCGCATGAATACCGAAATGAAATTGTTGATTTTTGATGTCTATAAATAACATGAGTTTCAATTACTTATAATAGAATGTGATTCGAGTTACTATCGCCGAATTTATGACTAATTTAGCCTTGCATAGCATATCAGCTTCAAACCGCCCATTTAAATCATAATTGTTCCGCAATTATTGTGGAATTCGCATTTATTACAAGCAGCGGATGAATTGATTCATAGAATTATTGGAATGATTGGAACGATTTGTTGAACGCTAAGCGTGGAACATTAACTGGTTCTAATATTAGTGCAGTCAAATGGGTATTGGACCCGTAAATCCTTGAGAAATGGATCGATTTTGATGGGACAAAGTGCATTCTCTTCAGAACGTGATCAGAAAAAAAGTTGACCACAAATAAAGTTGCGCAACATGTTTCATTTTTTATAAACAATAAATAAACAATATAATTAGCTAATTATTGAGATCACATAAATATTTCTAAAAAATGCAAATTTTGACCGTTTTTGATCAGATAAAGACTATTTTTTGTCATGAACAAATCGACAAAAACTCCGACTTTAGGGTAATTTTCGGATAATTTTGGTATTCTGAGTTCGATTGTATCGTCAATATCGTCGAATGTATATCCACAAATTTTCTAATTTGTTATAAACACATATTTATTATTAAATATACGAATTTGACCTCCGGAGTACGATTTCATTGCTATCATGGCCTTTAAATGCATATATAAATTTTTGAATTTTTATAAACAATCATGTTTTGTCAAAAAAATCAAGTTCTGAGTGTGCATTTATATGAAAATGAATAAAAATAAGTTTCAATAAGTAATTTGTCTATAACAATTCAAAAATGTATGTATGCAATTAAAGAGCATAATAGCAATGAAAGCGTACTCCGGAGGTCAAAATTATCCGAATACCTTTAAATAAAAATAAAATAGTACTCAGAAGGCCAAAATTATTCGACAACGACTATAAACTCGACATTTTGGTCAAATTCGTATATTTAATAATAAATATAATTTGTTTATAACAAATTAGCAAGTTTGTGGGTATACATTCGACGATATTGACGATAAAATCGAACTCAGAATAGCAAAATTATCTGAAAACGACCTTAAAGTCGGAGTTTTGGTAGAATTTATCTATTTTGTTAATAAATAAATTGTTTATAACAAAAAACACTCTTTATCCGTTCAAAAATGGTCAAATTTCGCATTTTTTAGAAAGTTTTATGTGGTCTCAAAAATGAACTAATTAAATTATTTATAAACAATATAAACAACTTGCGCAACTTTATTTGTGGTCAACTTTTTTTCTGATGACATTCTGGAGATAATGCACTTCGTGCCATCAAAATCGATCCATTTCCCAAAGATTTACGGGTTTGGCCTATTTTTATACCCATTTGACTGCATTACATAATCTATTTTATGATGAACTGAGTTTTAGATTTCTTTGACATTTTTCATTCGAAGAAACAAAATAAATTATTCACTGTTAGTACGGAATAATAAAGATTCTATATAGCGATTTTTGAAGAGGAGCTTGGTTTGACCGAACATTTGTGCCAATCTATTTTTTGAGGTCAAACCACAAACCACAAAAAATTAGAGTATGCCCTAGAAACTCTTTAACGCTTGCATAAACACTGGCACATTTCCAAAATCTTTGAAATTATCTAAAGTATTACCGTTACATAAAAAAGGTTCAAAAAATTAGTTAAATAACTTTAGACCTATATCTACCATACCAACCTTGCATTTACATTCAACATTGTTTAATATATGTTAAAACACATATTAACGAATATTCAACTCGATGTGATCTGCACTGTGTCAACATTAGAGCGAAATGTAATTTACACATTAATTATCACCGCATAAAACGTAGCAGAAATAGCGTTAATTTTTGGGGTCCAACATTTTTCAATAAACTGCCACTACTGATTAGAGAGCTCCCACTCGACAATTTTTCAAGCGTCATTAAAAATTTTCTTACTGAACTTTGTTTTTATACATTTAAGGAATTTTTAGATTTTCAGTTCTGATTTAATAGTTTTAAGTTTTTATTCTTCTATGTTGTATCATAATTTGAATTTGTTTTTTTTCTTGTATCTTGACGAATGTAAGCCAATACTTGGTATTTAGCATGAATAAATTATTCTATTCTATTCTATTAATTTGTTATAAGCAATAAACAGAATGATAGTTTTTCATTTCCTCGGAATCGCTTAAAAACAAAAATAAAGAGTAGATTTAGGTCGAGGGGTAAACCACCTTTGAATTATAATGTACAAGCATGTGGGATTCCAGTCAGATTCCATGGGATTCCGATGAGATTCCTGAGTTCAACAGCAATTTTAGGGCGATATTTTTAGTTTGTGGGTGCTGAATTGAAGACACACGATAGTTTTAGAGTCTTTGCATTCATTAAAATGTAAAGCAAACGTTTATAAAGTATATATTTTTATTATTTTATTTAGTACATCAATGGTGAAGGTAACAAGCTGTGATCAATTATTAATCACGTGACTTCCTTTACTTTGTTAGCAAAATAGCTTTCGGACAGTCCCGCGGGTCAAATTTAAATGATTGTAGAAACAGAATAGAGACTTTTTTTATAATAATATCTGGTGGTCGGGTCTGCCGCGCACTCCGACGACATCGCAGCAATCGCGACAGAAAAACCGAAGTCAGTTAACCGAAACTGGTCCTCCCCTCCGGTCGGTTAGTAGCTTCAGGTTCCTAAATCGTGTGCCCTAAGTAGTCTTATTCAACCCAGAATGACTGCCTTCTGCATCCGGTCCATCAAGATCTGCGGCGAGTTCTTACAGGCCGGAATGAACGCAGCGAAGACCGAATTCCGTCCAAAACACCGATTATCAAAACCACTGACCTTGTTGCCTGGATATAGCGTGCGGAACTCGAACAGAAGATTTTGATATGTTGTCCATTTTTCCTCCTCTTTCAAGACTATGTTCTTCTCTGCCGGAGCAGAGAATTCGATGACATACACAGTCCTGTTTTGTTTATCGAGGGCAAGGTCGGGCCTATTTGCTTGTATGGATATGACGGTCGGAAAAGAGTAATACCAGTAGATCTGGCATTTTTCGTTTCCGACAACGGAATATCTCCTGGCGTGTAAGGCAGCACCGGCTTTTGGGCTATTCCGTACTAGTGCCTTAGATGGTAATTCAGCACCCGTAGGGCTGCATTATGGCGATGGGTGTACGCCGAGGCCGCTTTTGTCGGACATGCCGACAGAGGGTGGAAAAGCGTCTCAGGCGCCTTTCGACAGGCCCTGTAGCTGACATCAGAAACCTGCACATCTATCACGTTGCGGCGATAGACCAAGGTGTTGCTTACGCGATCTTGGCAAGCTGCAGTAAATGCCTCGGTGCCTGACGTAAGCCCAGCTGACCTGATATAGCCTCATCGACCGTCCATTTCACCACTCCAAAAGAGTGAATCAGGACAAACGCCTTGTTCTCACTCGAAAGTTCGGCATACCAAATCTTTCGAACAAGGTTTGTGTACTTGCCGCGGAGACCCACCTTTACCTAGGAAGCGTCATAATTAGGATGCTGTTCAATTCCCAGGTATCGATAGGTCTCTCCAGCATCAAGATCGTCCTCTTCTCAAACGAAACACTCCGCACTTGTTCAATCCGGCTCGTGTATATTATTGAACTACGTTGAGAGCTTGATGGAGGTTTTTCTCCCCAAAGGCATACAGTTTCAGATCATCCATGTAAAATAAATGGGTGATCTGATGCCATAATGCATTTCACAACTCTGTCTCATATACACCGCTGCCAGGTTGACTTTCAGAATGATTCAACAAAACAGCTTCCATGTGAAAAACATTGGTTTGAGGTTTGTAGAACATTCGGATTCTTTTGTCCGTTTTGTTCATCTTTCTTGCTGTTCAGAACGCGGATGCAGCGGAAGACTGATTATGTGTTGAGGATCGTCTTTCGGAAGAAGTCACCGTTATAATCCATAGTTTGTATTTTTCCATTGCTCCGAATACCGATTCAGTGTTACTATTAACCGAAAGACAATATGTCGCTTATTGAATTGTCATGAGGCGAAGCAGAGATGCTCGGTCTGTAGTCAAGTAAACAAACTTTCGCGTTGTATCAATAGAGAAACGATAATATTGACCTAATCGACCATCTATATAGTCCCCGTAATACAAAACTGTCGTGGATTATTTAGATTTAACAGTCGGAGCATCCGTACAATATAGGCTTGACCAAAACTCACTATTTTATCAACAGTGTCAATTCTTGGTGAATATCTGTAATAATATATTCCTATTGTTTAGTATACGTATTATATTGTAAATAATTATTGATTTCTCTTTCATAATAAATAGCTTCAAAGGTTTGGAAACCGTTTCATTTAAGGCAAAGATGTTACATTACCTTAGGGCGAACTTCTTTCAAATACCACAAACAAAAATAAACTAGGAGAACTCTGACCATTTTAATTACAAGAAACCTAATAGGCAGATCTTTTAAGGTACATTGCCGTACCGGAACCTCAGAAGCCAACTGCTCCGCTCCTCCAATAAATCTAATAATTTGAGCGGGGGAGTTGGTTACAACTAGCTCAAAAGTGCAGTTTAACGAAACCAACATCAAAGTACCTACCAAAATTTAAATTGTATTCGTCATTCAACTCAAATAGAGACTGAAAGGCGCGTTCTATAAAATAACAGGATGAAGCAATAGATAATTTTCGAATGATAATTTCAGATCGCACGTGAAGTACAATAGATTCTTGAACAATACAGAAAGATTTGGCAATTCGCCTTGATTATCAACGATTTTAAGTCAGCAATATGAACTACATCGGATGTAGTATAATTTATTTCCGGAATAGTGAAATTAGAGCGAGGACGTTCTTTCGAAATCGCAGGTGTCGTTTAATACACGATAGAAGCCAAACAGATAACGGTTTCATCACTGAGAACGAATTATTCAACTTGACGTTTTGCCAAAAAGCGTTAAATGAGCAGTTATCTCCGTGAGAAGTTCTACATAATGTTCGTCGGACTTGTGTCTTTGTGAATTTCATTGGAGATTTAGATATATTCAATACCAATAATTTGGTCTATTAAACCCGCTCTGTAACATTCAACGTCATTTGAATAAAAATAAAATTCCACTGTTCCACTTTTTGTATTGTTTAAATTTGTGATCTTGAAAGCAGAAATTAGGTTCTCACATATTTTTCCAATTTCAATAATTCTTTTTTTGTACTTCCCTAACTATAAGTAGTATAAGGAAAGTAATATAACGGGGGCAAATTTTTTTGTACGGATTTTCACGGATATATCCGTTTTAGCAATTCTGAATCGATGTAGATTATTTTTCACATGATGTATGTATGTGCGTAAAAACAGTGGACACGATTACGCCGTTCGTATCGGTCGTGAGGATTTGACACTTTGCAAATAGCTTCAAATTGGCCAAAATAGGACGCCCGTGTCAAATGACCAAATACAACCGGCGTGTCGCGTACGAAACATAATTCAGTCAGTACAGAGAAGTCATTATGTCAGTCGCTCGGTGAATATATTCGTGCTAATTAAAGTGAAAATATGAAAATAAGCATATTTCATTTGGGCAGCAAACAATTAATAAAATTATAGTTTAAGATATTGTGGGAGAAGTTTCTTATACCGAGACAATCTAAAGGATCGTATACCGAGCTGTTTGTTTTCGGTTGTTAGGTAATCTTAAATGCGAGATTGTGCAGTGGTTTGTTTTGTAAATATTTTGTTTTCTAGTTATTTCGGAAAGATAAAAGACTGTTTTTAAGTGTTTTTTCAACAATTCTCTTCACGATTTCTTGCTCTTTACTGTTATTTTGGTATCATTTTATCTCAGAATGACTTTCTGTTTTGTATTGTGTACTTAATTAATCATGCCAGTAATTTTGATAAGACTTATTATTCAACATTTGCTTTTCCACAAGACAAGAATTTGAAACAAAAATGGACTAAACCAAGTTATAAATTCTTTCGTTCCCAATAAATATTCCTATGCATGTTGGTAAACATTTTCCCGACTGAAATTATTGGAGAAGGCAAAATTAAAAAACGTAAAGGATCTGTACTTGTGTTTTCTAAAAAATTTGTTAAAGATTGTGTTCCTACTATTTTTCCGTATCGAGCTTATTTGTCAAAAAAGTTCCAATGAAGCGTTTTATTGGAACTTTTTCTTCAAGATGTTTACGAAACATGTTTAAGAATTTAAAAATTTTCAGACCTGGCACAAACAAGAAGTTATTTAAAATTATTATGACTTTAATTCAAAATTCAAAAACAAAAGTTTGAGTGAATTTTTTCATAAAGCTTCAGAAAACAACATTTATTTTTCTGCAGAAGATACAATAATGATTAAACATTCCGTCTAAATTCTAAATTGTACCGGGATATCAAAAAGTATCTTGGTCAAGGGTGGTTGTGGAATCTAAAACGTATGTCTTAGTTTACGTTTGAAATAATTATGTCACTGTCACACTGACATCATGTATAACCTACAAATTTCATACCTATTTATTTCAGTTGTAAAACAATAATGAATACAAATTAATATAGTAGTAAAAATTGTCGAAATGTTATCTTTGAAACTTTTAAAAGGTCGGGATAGCCACAAACCGGGTCGAAAACGGTTTTAAAATAGTTAATTTTCGATAAATGGAATGACGTTCACGTGAGAAGCCCGTAGCTCGCGAGTTGGAAAAGTGCAAAAGTTAGGAACATAGAACTTCTTTACGAGGGCTTTTTGCGTACCGTTTTCGCTCCAAGTAGTTAGATTTAGTCGCGATACGCACCCGACGGCCCTTCTTTTTTCCAAAAATTCCGTTTAAATAGGAAAATTTAATTAAAATAGAAGCAGGTACTATCAGGTCTCAACTGACGCGTAGCAAGCTTCTTGAGGGAAACGTCAAAATGATTTCGTTCGTAGCTAATTACTTAGGACGTCTGGCGTTCATGCAATTATGTTTTTAGATAATTCGAACCTTCTAATTTCGATAGGCCAAGTGAAAATCTTCTGAGTGTTATAACATTCGTATAAAATTGCGAAATTTCGCAATTTTAGAAACTTCAAATTAATTAATTTGACACAAGTAGAGACACACGTTTTAGATTCCACAACCACCCTTGACCAAGATACTTTTTGATGTCCCGGTATTAGAGAATATGGAGAGTGTGGAGATTTGCCAAATTCCAACTATTTCGAAAGAATACCCGGCGATTTCAAATGTCATACGGAGAATGAAAAATCAGACATTATGCATTATGCAGAGTGAGCGTAGCGAACGAAGTCTTTCCTCACATCGGTTCATAGGACACGTTGTTGGTTTCTACATAGCGGTCGAACGGTGACCCCGATGTACTAAAAATTTTCACAGAATGTGATGCGTTAAATTTACTGGTTTTTAAATTCGTACCTTCAGTCGTTTTCGAGTTATGGAGCAGAGCGGTCCGACGAAATACTAGACGATATTCGCTTATGCAAAAGACGGACTGCGGCTCGCGTTCATTATCGGCTTATGCGTAAGACGGACCGCGGTTCGCGCTCTTTATCTCGATATCTCGGCCACTACTTAACCCAGAAAGGTTTTCTTTGGCTCAAAATATGCGTCGTAAGATACTCTAATAGAGCCTAGAATTCGGTCATCCTGAAAAATAACTAACCTCAAAAATTCCAAATTTTTCGAGGTCCGAAGTTTCCAAAGTTGTCCTACATTTTGTATATGCCCCAAAACCTGTATTGATGGATATATTAGATCATATTCATTGAAATCTACAAAATCCATTTTGTTTTATGTCGATAAGTCCATTTTTCTGCTTGTAATCTCAGTTTTACGGATTTTCGAAAATGATCGATTGTTGCGCCAAAATGAAAGATTTAAAAAAACTCGGTAGAAAGTGTAAAAAAAGTAACATCTTTCCATCTGAACAGAGTATAGTTTTGGTCAATATTCCATTTGCAAAAAAAGATTTTCCATTCACCCAAAAAACACTAATTCGCTTATATCTCGAGACCATAACCTCAAAATGACTTCTACTAAGGCTCAAACGACGCGTTTCACTTTTTCTACAATTTTTCCATTTGTGCCACCGGTTTTCTTACAATTCAAAAAACATGAAAATTGCCATTTTTCGAGCCAACCTCTGAGGTTAACGTAGGAATTTTTCACTATTCGCATCAAAATACATATAAAAACATAGCAAATTTACACCTGCATCTCTTTTCTTAATTTTTCCTCTGAAGACTGTTTTCTAAGATTCTTTCCACCTCGCAATCTTCTATCATGTATCATGTTTTTACAATGATTGTTCGTATAAATGCATCCTTTTAACATTCGAGATCAATTTCACCAAAATTAATAGGTATTCTCAAAAAAGATTTCGTGTCTACTTTATAATCAATTTGAGAGGAAGTAGAACCATGAACCATTATGCAAATGGAGAATTAATAATGCATAATGTATAATTGAATTATTCAGTGCGATACATTATGAACAAACGTACATCATTGGTATCTACTTAAATAAGATGCAGAATTATACATTCGAATTTGAGTAAATGTATGCTATAACTCACTGTCGCAAGGTTATACGTTACTACGACATTGGAGTAATTTCCGGGCTAGACATTATTTTGTATCATATTTTAACATACATTTGAGTCTCGCTTGATTAGACATTATTACAACAAACACATACTATCAACGGCAGGTAACAATGGTGGACCTATTTATTCAAGAACATGTGGCACGTCGCAAAAACTTGGGCCGAATGGAAAAAAAAACTCAACTGTATTGATAATTATAGCCTTGAATGCTATATTTCATTTCTAGTACACTTTTCTATGAAATATTAATATTGGATTACTGCAGATATTAGCAAACAAGATTGCCCCGGAGATTGAGTATAATTTAATAACTGAACGTTACTGAAATATACACAACACTACCACTACCACTGTATAATACTTACAAAGTTATGTGATTGAATTTTGTTAAAGTTACATACCAATAATCAGTATTCTTTAGGAGACAAATGTAAATAGAACATTAGGTCCTTTCATTACCAAAGGAAACTATAAAATGCTGGACATCAAACATTTCACTGGCAATAAAACCCATCTTATTGAATTCCTTCACAGCTGAAATAATTTTTCTTTAGTTTTTTTCATTTTATTTTAATATCGAAACAGATATATTCTTCAAATTTTCAATAATACATCCATTAGTCCAGTAAACTTGACAATTTCTTTTCTTATGGACCGATTTTGATTTGTGATCTTGACACCTAGATCAAACTTACTACTATTTATTTTGTTAATAAACAATAAATAAACAAAATAGTGACAAAAAATTTTTCAGCGCTATTTTCCATTTTTAAGCAAGTAGAGTGTATTTGACCGCTAAACGGTGTTCATTCAATGTTTATAACAATTTGTTAATAAATAAACAATTCGTTGATTAACAAATAAACAAAAAGATCAAAATTTCCCAAATTTTATTAGAGTTATTTTCGGATAATTTGGACCTTTTAAACACGAATTTGATGTCCATTTTTCAATTATTTGCTTATATAATTAGTTAATAAGCAATTCGTTTATTATCAAATTAACAAGAGAATTTTTCTAAATATTCGACATTAGAGTCATTTTCGGATAATTAGTACCTGCTAAACATGAATTTGATGTCCAACAAAATAAACAATTTGTCAAGGACACACTGGTAAGCTTTGATATAGGTGTCTAGACGAATCGAATGAGCACTCACAGATCAAAACAGGTTCATAAGAAAACATTTTACTTAGTCAGGTCGATTTTGGGCTTCATTTTCTGAACTACATAAACACCGAACCTAATAACATTAATAATTTTAAACAGGATTGGTTGAATGTTAATAAAGTTGAAGATGATTTTTCTGCATAGAATTTATAAATTCGAAGCGAAAAACATTCTTTCCTTTGTTCGGCGCATACATTTCCAATAACGAAGAGTAAGGTGAACATCACTTCCTACACTTGAGAAAAATATGAAGATAGATTATCCCATTGCAGAATCGTAAAATATTTTTTGGATCTTATATCTAATGGTGGAGTTAAGGAATAACAATATTACTGCTAGTTTCGCAGATGATATTGATTACTTTCATTTTGTCAGAAACAAAATGTCTAATTTCGGTCAGCAAAAAGGCGAGCAATTGTAGATCTGATACAAATTTGTAGATCGAACCTACAAATCATAGATTGAACCTACAATTATTGTAGATTGAACCTGCAATAATTGTAGCACGAAGTAGATTAGCAGTTAAAATTTCAACTGTCACTTCTGGTCACTTCTGGTTGAAACTTGTGAATTTTGTTGTTGACCCTTCTACGCCTTCGTAGGAATCGATGTTAGAACACAATCCCTAACTAGATTCACAAGAAGAAATTAATACGCTAGTACTAAGCAATAGAGCAAAATAAGTGACAATTGAGAATTCATCAGAAAAACCGATTAAATAGTAGGAGTTGTTATATAGTCGAATTGTTTGAGTGAATCAATGAAGACTACAGAATGATGAGAAAAATATGTTTCATGCTAGATCGGCCGTTCTGGCAAAGTTACACACAAATATTTTGAAACTTCACCTATTGAAAAGCTTGACATTGTTACTGAAAGGGAAGAAAAGTTTATAATAACAAATCATTTTATAACCAATATAGTCATTGAAATAAATGAACATTGCAAAGTTTCACGTTCTGCTGGTGAAGACGAGAGAGCGAAACAGTTGTCCGGAACTATTAGTTTGTGATGTTGCTGATCGATCTAGACTAGCGAAACCTTACCAATATAGTAATGTTTTCCTGATAATCAAATTTGGAATGTATGCTGCCAAATCAACTTTGGAAAACGTATTTTGCTACATTTAAAGCCATCAAAATTTACTGTAGATATTGAAATTGTGATAAATAAAGTCGCATAAATCGCTACATAAAGTGGCATAAAGAAAGAATTTCCAGAAAACCAATATTGTGGGTTTGTGCTTTCATCTAGCATGGTACAGAAAAACCCAGAAGGCGAGGTAACTGATGAGGGTAAATTTTACATCACGTTATGTGTCTATCTGGTTTGGTATTGGTATTGGTTGAAATGGTAACGGACTTAATAGGAAGATCAGTGCTATTACTGTATATTTACATTTCATCAGATTTCCGTGACCTGTAAAGATCTCGGAGATTATCCTGATGCTTTGCCTACTCAGCGAGAGTATCTCGCTTACCCTTAAACTTACCTCATTACCACAATGCGCGTCATCTCTCAGATGGTTCCGCAAGATCAGTATACCCCGTTGTAGGAGATACCAGCAAGAGGGTCTTGAGGACCGTCCAATCTGGACTCTTCTCTGACCAGATTGTCCGCTCTCCCATTTCCTTTCCAACCTGAATGACCCGGATTCTAGGTCAGGTTGAGCATGTTTCCACCGCCTGTTAAGGATCTCCTTGGTACCCCTGGCTCGAGGACAAAGTCGGGTTCTAGACCCATCCGTATACCAAATTGCACCGTGCTTTGGCGCGTGCGGTCATTTTTCCATTCCTCCCAAGACGACGACCCTGAAATGGTGCTCCGTGAACCACAGGGCTTTGATTCTGTCCTGCGGTGCAAATTGCAGTCTTTCAGGCTGCCACCTAAATAGACGGGACTGTCTATCTGATTTAAAACGTCAAGATGTTGGAGACGCATTTTTTTTAATTTTGCGATCATTTGGATGATAACAATATTAGTAAAGATTCTACTGAAATTGTCTTCATAATGTGGGCAGAGCGAGCATTCATCTCATTTAAGTAGAATGCCTTTGAATTCTTTCATAATCAATTTAATCAATCATTTTGTAGTCCTCATCCTAATGATCAACTCTTGCTCTCCTTTGGAATTTCAGTTGGATGGATATGGATATATAAAAATTAACAGCATCAATACACCACTTAAAACATATGACAAGAAATAAATGAGTTATTCAGACAAAATATTTTAGGTCGAATAGAGTTTTATAAAATGTATAATCTATATAAATAAACAAAATTTATGTTGTGTTCCAATTTAAAAACCGACGGTGATTGTCTGAATGTAAATGTTGTTAAATGTGTAAACGAAAACATGCACAATGCTAGACGAAAGTTGTTGCCAGTGCAACTGAAAAGCATTGGCGAAGTGCATTCGGCTTTAGAATGTTTAAATCTGGTGACCAATAGCAATGAAATATTTCTCTTAGAAAATAAGGTCCATTCCATAATTGTTATTTTCGGTTCAGGAACAAACTTAAAACGGTTGTCTAAATCAGTTTGTGTATGTAGACGGAACGATTTATCATTCTACGAAATACTACAAGCAATTATTTACTCTCCACGGTTACATTAATGGAAATTGTGTCGTTAGTGTTCTGTTTGTTACCAAATAATAAATAACTTACTTATAAGGCGTGCTTTCATATTGTTGATCAAATTGCAGGAAAGTGTAGTGCTAGTTCAAGTCCAAGAAATAGTTGACTTTGAGCAAGCTATACTACATACTGCAATTAAGAGCATATGGCCACAAACAATAATGCTGGGCTGTCGATTTCATCTAAAGCAAGCATGGTTGCGAAAAATTCAGAACTTAGGGTTAGCTACTATTTATAACGACAAAAAAATCTTAGGATATTGTTTCGGTTTAATATTTTTAGAACCTCATAACGTAAGTAACACACCCATTATGCCGTCGGTTATGGAGAGCGGGAGATATAGATTATAACGCCTGATAATTAATTTAATTTCTTATGTTATGTGTTGTGAGCTTGGTTGAGGCAGCTCGAATTCTTCCTCATTTAGTTCAAAACAGTATTGTTCAATGACATCCTGCCTGTCTTCTGTATAAATCTACAATTCAACTAAATCAAAAAATTATTGAGCTGAAGGAATTGAGTTAGTTCAACATAACTGTAGCTAACACAAACTGCAAGAATGTGGGTGTAATATAAAATGATAATAACGTATTTTCTTACTATGCGGTGTCATTAAATGCAGCACACCAAGGAAATATTTCGATGAACCTAACTAACTTTATTAGTAACAGTAACGCAGTAACGATGGCACCCGAGCAGAAATATATATTCAATAATTATTTGAAACATAAATTGAATCATTAAATTTTAGTTGTATGTTATGAATTGAAAGGGCTTTTGGGTCTGTATAAGTGTACTAGTACATTTTAGATGTCGAGTTCTCTCTGATAGATCACTGCATGTGGTGGTTGACGGAGTCTCCTCCGATACAATGGTTATATAAGATGGTGTTCCTCAGAGAGAACCCTTAGCACCATATTTGTTTCCACTCTATACTAACGATAAGTTGGAAGTGAACTCCTGTTCCATTCACAGCTTTGCGGGTGATGGTACAATCCATGCCGCTTTCTCCGCTAGAGCCCCTATATCATCCAATAATGCCAGATGTGCCAGACAGAGGGAGGTCTGTGCAAATAAATAGAGGCAAGAATTCTGGAATGAGGATCTGATAATCTAGTAATTAATGTAACCAAAACTCGAGCTTGTATTTTCTTCAGCGAAGCGGATCCAACAAATATCTAACATGATGATGGTCAGGTACAACTTTCCTACGAAGTCCTCCATAACCATGCTCAGTATCAGCACCAACAGCCAACAGCACCCTCTCATGGGACGATGATATGAAGTTAATTGCGAACTGCTTCTCAGGAACTTGAGTTTCTTTTCCGTGCCTAGAGCACATTTACATATTTGGATTTCAGCTCCCAAGCATACGCTGAAGCACTTAGATTCTATTCAGACGAGAGCTATTTTTTGGTTGGTGATGTCACACTTACGAATATCCTACACAAGTGTGCGATTTCTCTCTTTTCTATAAATCAAGCTGGTCATTCCTTGATTGTCATAAGCTCAAGACCTGCCGAACTTCTTCTACCAGACTTTTTATTCTTCCATCGAGCAGCATAGTTATGGAACTCTTTGCCTACTAATGTCTTTCCTGATGCCTATAACCTCCAAACTTTTAAGAACAACGCACTAGGGCAGAAATTTCCTCTTTTTATTTGATCACCTCAGTTCTTTGCCTCAGCTCTTCAACGTTATGCACTGGACTCTTGTATACTAGAGTTCTGAGATTACACCAAAAAACAAAGTACATTGGGTTCGAATCAAGCGCCCTAGGAGAACACTGCACAAACCTACAGCGTCCTCATCTCTCATATAGTTGCGTTTAAGAAATTTCAACCCACTATTGCTGCGGCCACATTGCATTGCTTGCTCGAATGGGTACATCCTCCAATAGAATAGGTATGAACCACATAACCTTATGAACGGAATGGGAAAAGGTTCGTGAATCATTCACGGAAACGTTTATATAACATGGCGACCTCAGCGGAGTGTTGAGCATGCCTTTTGATTATATCGCATGACACTTCAGCTTCAGCTTATTTGATTTTAGCATAGATTTGATGGATTCTAGCATGTTTATCTAGGTATTTCCGTATTTGTATATCGCATCGACTTGTTTTAATTCCCTTCGGTTCAGTGGAGAATCTTTATTAAAAATGCCGAAGGCTTTGTTTAGTGACTAGTTCTAAAATTGCGGAAATATGCAATCCTGTGAATAGTACATTTTAAATCTTCGGGATATCGGGACCGTAGTGTAGACATTTCCAGTTCAGATTTATGTTTATATTATTTTTTGTCACTTCCAGCTCAGAAATAAGACGTTCTAGTTGGCTACATGCCATAGGTAGACCATTGGTTGAAAATGTCAGTCCTCATAATTGATACTCTCGAAACATTTTGCTTAATGTGATTCAAACACTAACGATAGAACAACATTGAGGACCAATGCAATGTCAAATTTGTTTTTGCCTAGAAATGCGGTGGTTATTCCTCTCCATGATGGAGAGCCCCCATCAGAAGAATCTAGGTGAGTCTAATATTGATAAATACAAGTATCAGTATAACAACATTGATTACTGTGGGGATAATTTGAATTGAATATTCAGAACGTGTTTGTTTCAGATACACTTCTACATTGCTTATAAAAGTGAAGTTGAAAATGTTTGTGAGCAAGATAAACCACATTTTAAGTAAATTATTTGAATCCTGGAGAAACTATTGAACAAGCATATAGCTTTCTTGTTTCAGCATATCCAGTAGTTCAGACAGTGTAGGATTTAAAATGTCTCCCATAAGGAAGAAGAGACTGAGACACATTTTTCCATAGAACACAGGACGTACCATTAGATAGATGCATTAGAGTAAATTCTCATTTTAAGATTCAAGTAACGTCATCGAAGTGTAAAGATGCAGTCTATTTTCAGTGTTCACTGTTATGGGTAATGGTGTAAATAGACGAACCTTATTTTGCTTATAAAACTTTGGGAAGTCACGTGATCACGACTTTTTAAAATAATTATAAAATTTTGAATACAAGCAAGCGTGTTTTCATCTCCGCAAGAAATTGTCTTCAAATACCAATTATTTAATCGACAGGTGGAGAAACGTTTCATTTTAATTTGATGCTCTCGCTGCCTACTAGAGGGTAAAGGCTCTCATGTAGAATTTGTTTCGTGATCAGGCCGACCCTACTATTCGAAATTATCCAGCTTTGAATAACATTTTGAATTACCTACATTAATAAATAATTTTGACTTTTTAATTACAGTATGATGTTTGATATCACCGGTCATTCTTTTCAAATAGTTGGAATTTCCAATTTCACAGAGTTAAAATTCCAAACTCTCTGAAACAATTACAAGCTCCAGGAAATTGAATTGAGATGAATTCATATGACTGCTAATAGAATCAAATTGAGTCCGTTTTTTCCTACAAGCCAACCACATAACACTTAAAAGCATTCTGAGACAAAATGATAAAAGATAAAAACAAGACCAATATATAGTCAAAAAAATTGATAAAAAAACAAGTAGTAACAAAATCTTTGGCATTTTTCGAACAAATTTCGAGATGTACTGGGTGAATGTTGTATAAAACAAGCCACTGTATCGCATAAAATCGTTCAACATGGACGTCTAACACTAACAACTTAAAGAAAGCACTAGAATCCGCTCGCTATTTCAAATTGTCACAGTATAAAACTTTACTCAATAACTAAACTAAACAATGGTTCATCCGATTCGTAACACCTGTATCTATACAAAAGCCGACCACATCCCAACTGGAGGAAATTATTTATACGACTAATAAATAATAAATAACAATAAATAAGCGACGATTCTAGTACAATATTTTTAAAAATTGGAAAATGCATAAAAATGGCTAATTTGAACTGATTTTGGATGGTAATGCATATATATTCATTCAATTGAACGGTAGAATCGATATTTATAATAATTTGTTAATTAACAATGAATAAACGAAAAAATTAAAAATTGGGGCGAGGTTTGAGTTTACAGTCGATTTCGGATAATTTAGACTTGATAAGCATGAATCTTTGGCCAATATGTTCATCAATTGTTTATAAAACATTATATTGTTAATTTACAATTTGTTAATTAACAAATAAAAAAATTGATACGAGATTGAGTTTCAAGTCAATTTCGGATAATTTAGACTTGATGAGCAAGAATCTTTAGTTCATATATCCGTCAATTGTTTATAAAACATTATATTGTTAATTAACAAATTAATAAACCAAAAAAGTTGACACGAGGTTGAGTTTAAAGTCAATTTTGGATAATTTAGATTTGATGAGCAAAAATCTTTGGCATATATGCCCGCCAATTGTTTTTAAAACATTATATTGTTAATTAAGCAATTAACAAAAAAAAAGTTGGCGCGAAATTTGAATCAAAATTGTTTATTGATTCACCTGTTTCCTCCCCTTCTGACTACGGGCCTGATTGTTTTGTCGCCCTACTCCAAATCTATTACTGCACCCCTGGGATTCTCAAGTTATCAGGAGCGCATCTTCCTAAGCATTACTAAGGCCCCTCCACCCCTACCAGAGATATGAAATGTGTACATGAAGATGCTGTGCGTGCGTGTGTGTGCAGCTGGCATTATAGCAGTTGAAAAAAACTTCCGAAGCATTTATTTCATGGACACAAACCTCGCACCCATTTTTTATTTTTTCGTTTATTTTTTGTTAACTGATAAATTGTTATGAATATTGATTCTGCCGTTCAATTGAAAGAATGGATATGCATTACCATCTAAAATCAATCCAAATTAGCCATTTTATGCATTTTCCATTTTTTTTAAATATTGTACTAGAATCGTCGTTTATTTATTGTTATTTATTGTTTATTAGCCGTATAAACATTTTAATTCAGTTGGCATGTGGTCGGCTGCTGTCTATAGGTGATTACGAATCGAATAAGCCCTATTACATCAAAATCGGTGACTTACAAGAGAATTTAGTTACTCTGCTCGATTTTAGGCTTCATTGACTGGACTTATTTACTTCGTTAATTGTTTGCACCGCAAATGAATTCAGTCAGCTCTCTATTTTCACTGCAATAAGCACGAAAAATATTCACCGGCTCTAACAGCGATCGTCATGGAAGAGGCCAGATAATCTTTTTTTCTTTACTTTGACTACACGAGAGGGAAACCTATAATGTTTGAAGAACATCATGTGAGTCAGTAGTGGAATGTTGGGAGAAGGGACAGAAATTCGAATTTTTCTTGAAGGCTTATTGTCCAGGCAATAAGTACGGAAAAAGACCATAATAAAAAAAAAATATATAGTAAGCTAGAATTTCAAATTTTTTTTTGCATTTTGTTCCTAATACCCCATAGATCATTCATGACTATCAAGACCTACTCCCCCAAAACGGGGTTTCAACCCCTCAGAGGAGCATTCTTATAAAAACAATCCAAAAGTGTAGAAAATTTATGAATTAAGAGCCGAAAATGACCCCCAGTATGTTTTTTGGGTCGCTGATCACGATTCCGCAGTTAGTTTTCTCGGGAAACTCCCTCCAGATGGAAAATTTGGAAAATAATATATAATTTATAATTTTGTTGCAAAAATTACCTCTAGTAGGTTTTTTGGATCGCTGA
This sequence comes from Endomychus coccineus, assembly GCA_958510875.1. Classification (NCBI taxonomy): domain Eukaryota; kingdom Metazoa; phylum Arthropoda; class Insecta; order Coleoptera; family Endomychidae; genus Endomychus; species Endomychus coccineus. The sequence continues at coordinate 75,193,583 of OY294068.1, forward strand.
TCACGATTCCGCTGTTATTTTTCAAAAAGCTCTTTCCAGATGGAAAATTCGGAAAATTTGAGATTTTCCTGAGACGGTTATGAATAATAAAGTATAATTTTGTTGCAAAAAATGACCTCTAGTAGGTTTTTTGGGTCGTTGATCACGATTCCGCTGTTAGTTTTCTCGAGAAACTCCCTCCAGATGGGAAATTTGGAAAATAATATATAATTTATAATTTTGTTGCAAAAATTACGTCCAGTAGGTTTTTTGGGTCGCTGATCACGATTCCACTATTATTTTTTTTCGAAAAACTGTCCAGATGGAAAATTCGGGAAATTTGAGATTTTCCTAAGACGGTTATGAATAATAAAGTATAATTTTGTTGCAAAAATTACCTGTAGTAGGTTTTTTGGGTCGTTGATCACGATTCCGCTGTTATTGTCCCCAAAAAACTCTTTCCAGATGGAAAATTCGGGAAATTTGGGATTTTCCTGAGACGGTTATGAATGATAAAGTATAATTTTGTTACAAAAATGATGACCCCTAGTAGGGTCGCTGTGAAGGAGCCTCCTATAGAATAAAACACTTTATGCCTGCGTATCCTTTTATTCTTTCGACAATGTGTCCAGGGGCGGAGTAGATGAAATAATTTTTTTTTAATTATCAATGAAATTATGTCAATGAATGAAAAAATTTATGATGATAATAATAATAAAAATTACAATGATAATAATAATAATAATAAAAATATATATGTAATGATGGAAAGAAATAGGTATGTAGAATAATGAATAATACATACCTGAAAATGTTTTCATTTTATTCCCCGGAACTGCAAAGGAAATTACAATTTTCAAGATTTTCCACTGTGGAGAAGGTTTTCCGAGAAAACCAACAGCGAAATCGTGATCAGCGACCCAAAAAACCTACTAGGCATCATCATATTTGCTACAAAATTATATTTTATTATTCCCAAATCCCAAGAAAATCCCAAATTTTTCATCTGGAGGGAGTTTTCCGAGAAAACTAACAGCGGATTCGTGATCAGCGACCCAAAAAACATACTAGGGGTCATTTTTGTAAAAAAATTATACTTTATTATTCATAACCGTCTCAGGAAAATCTCAAATTTCCCGAATTTTCCATCTGGAGAGTTTTTTGGGAAAAATAACAGCGGAATCGTGATCAACGACCCAGAAACCTACAGGAGGTAATTTTTGCAACAAAATTATACTTTATTATTCATATCCGTCTCAGGAAAATCTCAAATTTCCCGAATTTTCCATCTTAAAAGAGTTTTTCGGGAAAAATGACAGCGGAATCTTGATCAGCGACCCAAAAAACCTACTAGAGGTAATTTTTGCAACAAAATTATAAATTATACATTATTTTCCAAATTTCCCATCTGGAGGGAGTTTCCCTAGAAAACTAAGTGCGGAATCATGATCAGCAACCCAAAAAACATACTAGGGGTCATTTTCGGCTCTTAATTCATTAATTTTCTACACTTTTGGATTGTTTTTATAAGAATGCTCCTCTGAGGGGTTGAAATCCCGTTTTGGGGGGGTAGAAAGGTCGACCCCCGCGGTCTTGATAGTCATGAATGATCTATGGGGTATTAGGAACAAAATGCAAAAACAAATTTGAAATTCTATATTACTATATTTTTTTTTTTTTTTTCTGCTTCGTTGCCTGGACTATAAGAAAAGACCTCCCTAGGGAATGAGTTCCACAACTTCGCCGTTGGATAGAAACATAAAGTCTGGTAGGAAGAAGCTCGACATGTCTCGAACTTAACAATGAAAGGGTGACTAGCTTGAGCAAAGCACATCCAGTCCGCCTATCTGGAATCTCTCATGGTGGAATAACAGACGAGATTTCTGATGAACACTGACCATGGAATTATCTATAGGAAAGGGAGAGATCGCCCACCCTTTCTAGAGAGGTCAATGAATTCGTAAGTGTGACATCATCAATCAGACGAATAGCTCTCTTCTGAATAGAATCCATGTATGCTTGGGAGCCGAACTCCAAACATGGGAACTGTACTCCAGGACAGTTGTACCTGACATCATCGTATTAGGAATTGTGGGATCCGCTTTCCCTCGCTCAAAAGTCAATATCGATTATGTGCAAAATGGCGGGTTATTGAAACACCCATTCCATGTAGCTCTGCAAGATTACATGAATCATATACTTAGTTACTTCGCACATATTGGGATTTTAGACCTCCACATATTACACATAACACGGAAAATATGATCCAATTTAACCACAAATAGATGTGCGGCTTATCAATTCGGCAAAGAGAAATTGTTCATTGAAAGTTAATAATTGAACATTGTGATAAATTACTCCTGCAACAATCTAGGTCACCCGTCGCATAAACAATTTCCTCGACGTTATTAGGAAATGTGGTGTGAGATTTCATAAATCAGTACATTATCTTCAATTAACAAAATGATATGTCGTCCAAACGTGATTAAACTACTCATGTTTAAAACATTCGCGACAGGCATATTATCATATCTTTTCTGGTCCGATTATTGCTCATGTGATGCATAAACACCAATCAACGGAAATGGGGGGTTATTACTGCAATTAACCAAGAAATTCAACAAATTAGCGAATTGGATAAATTTTAATTATCGTGGTAGGAAGTTATTCACTTCCTGAACGTTTATGAAAAGTTATGTATATCAGTTAGGATATTCAATGAAAAGCGCAGTAAATTTGAAGGCACGTTACAAAATTGTTATTAACGTAATATCAGTGGCTATCGCGAGGGATTATGCTGAACAATATTCACACCAAAAAGTTTTCTAAAATGGAAGTTGTACAAACATATTGTGAAATAAAGATATTATGAATATATTTCGTTTTTCAATTCCATAACGTCGCTATTATGTATCGAAACAGTGAAATATCGTCGTATACAAACATCAGAAAATGTTCGACACTTTTTGAGTATATTTTTATTTTTTTCTTGTCCCATATTTCAAATCAAAGGCTAACTTGATTTGTTTTTTATGGCAACAGTGCTTGAATCTGGTTTCCTTGGGACGATTTCAACAATGTAAATATTGTGCGAACTAAATATAGTCGAAATATTGTATGATTTTTGCAAATAGAAAAAAGAAATGGCTGGAGTGTTTCGACCTCCTTTGAGGAGATACATTTTTCAATTAGCAAGTTATGAAACTACAGATGACGGGTGGAGTATTTGATTACACTTGACAATAGGTACTGTTAACGTCAATTTGTGAATCCCAACATTGTTTCAATTTTCTCACAGTAAAAATCGTTGAAAATTCAAAATTATACGAAGAACAAAATCTAATCACAAAAATTAGTTGGATATTTCAATTGACGTAATACGCAATGGTAAGATTTCCGTGCAACAATTGCCTCTAAAACGTGTGTAGACGCGGAGTAAAAAAAAAATATTTAAAAATATTGTTTGCAGAATACGATTACTACAATAATTAAGCGAAGATGATTTTGATCGTAGAATTGAGTTTTGCGAAATTATGATGGAAAAAATAAATACCAATCCAACTTCTGGAATACACATATTATTTCCACGGACGAAGCAAGACTCTGTTCAAATGCTCATGTTACTACAGACCTAACTGTAGATATTAGGCTGATAATAATCAGCACTGGATGGAGCAGATTCATACACAGTATCCCCAAAAATTAAATGTTTGGAGGGAATTTGGTGGCGACAATGTTGTAGGACTTTTCCTTGATGGCAACTTGACGGAAGATAAGAATTTACATCTATTGGATAAAACTATCATTTCCCAACTAAGCCGTTTGTTTCTATTTTCTAAATTTTGAGCATAACTGAGATTAGTTAACACAAAATCATTAAGACGAGTAAACGTAGATATTCAACTATATGTGGGTTTCGAACTCACATATCTAGATGTCCAGTATGTTGACCAATTACATTACTTTGATCGAGTCATAGCCCCTCTGAAAGGATAGATCATTGATAAACATATGCTATTCGATGACATAGATCACAAATTATTCACGTTCAATCATTTTAATTAACTAATTCCAAACCATAGTAATAATCACACCTACTCCTCATTCAAAAATATTGAACCTAAAATGAAATTGCATGATGATTAATTGCTCTGTGACGGCGCATCGATTTGCATAATGTTTCTAACATTGATCTACGTTCCTTTCAATTTGTATTCAGCAAAATAGAAATGAAGAAATAGGTTTATGTATTATTACAAATGAACACTACACTGAATAAAACATTATAGTCTAGGAGCTAGAGCGATATTGATGGTCTGAACACGATGGCACTATAGTTTATCATCGTTAGAGGACGGTTCAATGACCAATTCATCTCACAGACCGAATTTTCCCCGGCTGCCTAGATCTCGAGATACAGCATCAGCATTTTTTTTTTTGACTGGAGGTTAACCCTTTCCAAGTTGCGGTTACTTGAAAAGCATGCCATTCTTATACTCTTCCACCATGTGCCATAATTTTTTATCGTGCCCGTTTATCAGGCCGACCAGTTAAAATTGGACCGAAAATGGACTGCAAGTTAACCCTCTCAAACCTGGTGAAAATGTTCGTTGGTGTTGGCAATTGTTAACATACCCTATGCCATCAAAAGTTATCGGTCCATTTCATTTCAAAACAGAACAAAAACAAAAAAACTGCCGTTTCGATTTTAAACTAAGTCAGAATCTCAAAAATTGACTAATTTATCAAAAAATTGGTCATGTTATCCATATTATTCATATTTTTTTGGGGGTGGTATTAGAGGATTTTGGGGCGTTGAAATAGGCAAGGAGTGATGGCAATCTTTTTAAATCTTTATTTGACCTCCAATAAAGTTATTTAACATGGTGCCGTCATGTTACCTTGTAATACACAAGGTTTAGCCACAAAATGAGAAAAAAAAACATTTTTGGTGCAAATAATGGCCAATTACTCGGAAACGGACCGATAACTTTTGATGGCATAGGGTCAATTGCCAACACTAATGAACATTTTCACCAGGTTTGGAAGGGTTAATTTGCAGTCCATTTTCGGTCCTATTTCAACTGGTAGGTCTGATAAACGGACACGATAAAAAATTATGGCACATAGTGGAAGTGTATAAGAATGGCATGCTTTTCAAGTAACCGCAACTTGGAAAGGGTTAACCTCCAGTCAAAAAAAAAAATGCGGATGCTGTATCTCGAGATCTAGCAGTCGGGGAAAATTCGGTCTGTGAGATGAATTGGTCATTGAACCGTCCTCTAACGATAATCCATACTGCAATCGGGTTAATGTTCAGACCATCAATATCGCGCTTGCTCCCAGACAATTATAGACAAATTTCGAAATAATCTTCAGGTGAACAATGCTGACTGAATGATTAGGAATTCAGATTGTTTACAGCTAACACGGATTACAAGAATACAGGTGGTTTTTGTATGGGAAGAAAATAAGAAACGGAGAGTATGATAAAGGTACCTGATGTCGAATGAAAGATTACTGTGATTATATTCATTCATTTCTAAGTAACCTAAGTTAGCTAAAAGCCTACCTTTATATAACTCCTAAAATGTTCACTCACTCTACTAGAGAAAGACCTACCACTTTTTTTAGACAAGATCCACAATTTACTTCATTACTTCATAGACTTCCAGATGTCGCTTCTTTTTCTGACTTATCTTACTTATTTTTTATTGTTGACCTAGTGTGTTAGTACTTTTGAAAGAAGTAGTTAAATTCATGTTTTACATGATTCGAGATTATACCAAAGTATGTAGCATTACACCTTTAGAAATAATGCTTTTAGAAGCATTGACAATACGTGTGAGTCAAAATCATTTTTCTGTCAATAACAAAATTTTTAACACATCGGAAGATCTTGCCATGGGTTCGCCTTTGAGTTCACTACTTAATCCTATTTTATTGAAGAGATCATCCATAAACATGTCCTTAGTAGCATATCATAATATGGTCCACAGACTTGTGTCAATTCCAATGTCAGCCCAAAAGTTCCAAAAGGAATTCAATATTATAAAACAGATGACAATTAACAATAATTTTGAACACAATCTGATAGATAATATGTTGATAAGAAGGAATATATTGCTATGAAAGAAAAATTCCCTGTAAATCTCAATGAATCAGAAAATTGTAGAAGCATTACATACTTTGGTAAAATCTCAGATGACATAAAACGTGGATTAAACAATATGAATTCAAGTAAGCACTTCTTTCAAAAGAAACACTAGGTCAACATTTGAAAACCAACCAAGGTAAGTCAGAAAAAGGAGTGAAATCTAGAGTCAATAAGTTAAATTGTGGATCTTGCCTCCTATCGATTCCGGGACAGACCAGGGCGGAGGGGAACGAAAGGTGCCAGCACAATACTGGGAGGACACAAGAAAGGAGTAACGGCTGCATCAACCTAAGAAAAAATAAACTGCCATTTAAACGGACAACTTAAGAATCTTGGTTAGTAGAGGAAAAATAGTTTAGGTTTTGCAACGAGAAACGAAACTTCTATCCATATCCTAGCAGAATGTACTACCTTGCAAAACCCAAGGGCCACTGCACCTTGGAGCGTATCAATTAGAAGAGGGAGATTTACCTAACTTGAAGCCATCCGACATCCTAAAATTCTAAGGAACCCTTAATTTTTGTATTCTTGTAATCCGTTAGTTAGCAATAAACTGAAATCTTAATCATTAAATCCGCCTCTTGGTCATTATTTCTTTTAGTATATTATATACTAGTAATGACCTTTGTGAGTGAAAATACCATTGATCATCTGAGGAAGCCAATGTGTGGCGAAACATATGTTTTTATATTTATTATTCGGTGTAGTGTTCATTTGTAATATCTTCGGATTATGTATTTAATCAACTAGAAAAGCAAATTGAATCTATTTGATGATTCTAGGCATCAATTCAATAATAAGTCATATATATACTTCTTAAAAGTTATGGATATCTATCAAGTTATAGCCAACTCGATTAAACAGCTTGATAAAACCTCACATTTTCTCATAATACACTTTCACACACTACCGAGCAAATGTTTTCCGTAGTTTTAATTGGATTTTAATACTCAAGTCGTCTGCATAAAAGCGCTTCCATTTTTCAATTACATGTAAACTATAATGGACAAATCAATTTTTGATAAAGTAATCAATAAAATATCAAAACGTCAAAGTTAACATACATTTTAGTCCTCTAAGAAATCATTTCTCGGAGTTTCGAACGATGTGAGCGAATTTCTAATAAACACGAAAACGTTGACAAAAAATAGTATTCATAACTGTAACCATACTCTTGTACAAATATGTTTCTTTTTGTTATTTCAAAAAGCTGCGATCAATTGATCACGTGACTTCCCTCATTTTTGTTAGCAAAATATCTTTGGGACAGTCCTGCGGGTCAAATGTAAATGATTGTAGGAACAGAAAGTATACAGGAAATGATTTAGAAACCGTTAATGAAAGACATTAAATTATACTCATGTTACATTGAAATTTTATCCAAATGGTCTACATAATATATTCTGACAACGCTGTCAGATTGACTTTCGCAATTATTTGCACTATAATATAACCTTCTTTTATACTAACACTTGCTGTCACATAAACTATCAAAATGTACCACAGAGTAAAGACATAAAAGAGAAAGTAGAGTCCAATCGATGACGTCACTTTAATCTTGAAACCGCTAATGACAGACGTTAAACTATACTCTATGTTATATTAAAATTGTATCCAAATGGTCTACATAATATATTTCCCAACTCTATGTTCCATACTGACAGCGCTGTCAGATTGACTATCGCAATTATTCACATTATAATATAACCTTCTTCTATGCTGACACTTACTGTCACATGAACTATCTCACACGCACACAGACATCAATTCAGAAATGCTCAAACGATATATATCCGCGAAAATTCGGAAACATTTTTGAGCCGATTGCAATAGGTACTTCCCTTAAACTATATACTACTTATAGTGAGGGAAATAAAAATGGCAGTGCGATAAATTCTCATGTCGAGCCACAGGCACTTCAACTTAATATTCAAGAGGCCCTAGAAGCAATTTGATTACAGCCTAGCCAGCTACTTAGGAAAGCGTCCCTATTCTGATTAAAATACGGGAGGATCTATCTGTGGATAAAGATAGTCATTTAATATGCACATCTACGCGGGGTTCGCCACATAGGGAACACTTGAACTAGCTCTCCACAATCAAGTGACGACTCACAGTTTGATCGCCTACCCGGAAGTCTGGTTGTATTAATGCATCACTGACAGTAATTAATCATTCTTGAAACCCTCTACTTATAAGAGAAATAGTTCCAATTGCGAATGTAAATCGAGTTTGGAAATAAATTTGTAGAAATGAATTACCGATCGATAACAATACTCTTGCCTATGGTCCCGTTAATTGCAATATTCCATGAAATACTTAAATAGTTATTCAATAAAATACCAACTATGGTAGTTAAATTATAGAATAGTTTTGTTATTTAAAACTTTAACTATTCTATATATTACGAGGCCAAGGTGAAAAGTCCCTGAAAAATTAAACAAGAATATTTCCCAACATAATATCCTTGCAGCTCGATACACTTCGTCCAACTTTTTTCTAATTTTTCGATTCCTTCCAAATAATACGATTTCGGCAATCCTTCAAAATAGGCGTTTGTTTCAGTGATGACCTCATCAATGTAGCCAAATCTCTTTCCACCAAGCCATTTCTTCAAGTTTGGAAATAGATAAATATTGCAGGGGGTCAAATATGGAAAATATGGTGGATGACGAACCAATTCGTAGCGAAATTCATGCAACTTTGCCATTGCGACTGCAGACCTGTGCCCCGTTGCCCTGGTGAAAGAGCACTTTTTGCTTTGGCTTTTTCAAGTTAATCGATATGGAAGATACCGTGTACATCTCAAAAAACTGTCATCATGACTTTGTTGGCCGATAAAACCACTTTATAATAAAAAAATGGTGAAATAGTTCTGAAATTACTGATTAGTTCTGATGATCCAAAAACTCATTGGATCAGTTTTAATGATCCAGAAACTAATTGGAAAGAAAATTGTTTAGTTCTGATGATAGGAAAAGTAATTTATCAATTTTGATGGTCCAAAAACTAATAAATTGACGAATTTAGATTATCCCAACACTAATTGAGATAAAAAATAGATCAGTTTTGATGATCCGAAACTGATTGGAAAAAAAATTGAATAGTGCTGACGATCCAAAAACTAACTGAAAAGAAAAATCAGCAGCTATGATGTTCCGTGCCCGTTCGGTTGAGATGCCAATAGCCTCTGCAATCTCGTGCACTTCAACTTGCCGATCGTCCAATATCATAACATGGATTTTATCGACGATTTCTGTCGATTAATCTCAATTGGACGACCAGAACGTTCAGCGTCCTTTGTGGTCATACTACCACAACGAAAATCAGTAAACCATTTGTGAATCGTTCCAATCGATAGTGAAGAGTCCCCATAATGTTTAACAAGTAATGCTTTGGTTTGTGTAATGGTTTTTCTACGCAAAAAATAATGTTTAATCAAGGCGAAATTCACTTGTTTCCATATTTACAGAAATCTTCAAGGTCGCTTGCTTTCGATGGGTGTCAAAAAAGAACTGAATGACGTATCAGTCAGAAAATTTTAATGGGTGCTAGTTAAAGATAGTACATCACAAATGTCACATGGGATTTTCGATATTGACGCCATCTGTTTTATTTTTCAGGGACTTTTCACCTTGCTAACTACCTAATTATTAGCCAGGTTTTCCCGCACTATTACAGTTTTTGTTTTATATTATTATTGAGAAGAAATTCGCAGGAAACAGATACTTACTTTTTCATCATATTGAAGAGCATTCTAGTCAACGCAGAAAAATATGGCGGTTTATTCAAACCTACGAATACTTCGAATCAATAGTTTAAATATGAACTAATTCAGAATAGTAATTAATTATGCATCAAACATTTCCTTCTATAAATGCTTTCTTGTTTTAGCTGCTTCCTACCACTCTGGCGAAGTCGATTATTATACAATAGCATATTATGTCGATGCACGGTAGCTACCTTGAAATAATACAATTATAATATCTAGTTCAATATGTGACGCCAAAATATGTTTATAATTATGTGTAATCGAGTTTCTTAGATTACTTACGAGTTTATGAGATTTATGTGCAATTGAAAT